>JAHPZR010055735.1:17500-26408 GCA_019787425.1 Platygyra sinensis | reverse complement strand
TCTTCTTGCAACAATGTAACAGTCAAACAGAGGATGGCCATTGGTAAGTGCGGAACTTCTCAACTGGATAACTTGAAATAGCTAGCACACTGAGCCCCAGAACTTGCCTGTAAAATAAAGTAAATGCCTTGGCTCTGATGGGCAACAGAGATATAAGGGGATAAAAAGTCCATACTAGAGAATTCTAAAAAATATGTGTCAGCTTGGTTGAAAAAATTGCAACCTTTTGGGTCTTGCTAGTACTTATGAAATCACCTCATGAGTTATGAATATTGTGTCTCTTGATTTATGTCCCAAAAGTTTTCCCTGAGGGATATCTGGCAGACCCTTAGGAAATTAAAAATCAATAGCTCAATTTTTCTTTAAAAAAATAAGCATTTGTGATACTATTTGGAAGCAGTGATACTGTTTAGAAGGTGATCATCCCCATTGATCAAACAAACGTTTGAAGTTACTAACACTTCTCTCCCCCAGGACATGCCTAATACCCCCCACTGAGGGTAAGAATTTCTGGAGTACAATAACAGCAACATAAACACTTAAATTTTATTTTACAGGTTAAATAGAATATATTTGAATCTGAAACATTCACATAAATCACAGTTTGAGTGGACAAACTTCTGTAAAGGAATTATCAGATTTAATTACACAAGTGACAACAAATCAGACTATTGATGCTGGGTGATCTAAAAATAATTTTTGCTTTTGAGTCACTGTTGAAGATATCACACCAAAATATCCAAATAAAATATGAAAACAGGGCTCCCATAATTTTTTGACTAAACTAATCTGTAATTATAATTTATTTAAATCTCCACTTCATGGCTAAATCTATTTAAACCTTTAACTTGGATCAAAGTTAAAATATATCAAGACGGTTCCAACTGTGCAAAACACTGTAACTTTGAATTTGAACAACCAACACAACAAATGAGATGGGTTTAACCAAAATACCTGGATTTGTTCAGATGGACCTAAAGTGTCCAACACTTCTGATGTAAAACTGACAGATCCAATAGCTGACAAAAGCTATTGGACTTATGTAACTCAACAAATTTGTCAATGGCATGGCTATTGAGGCTACCTGCACAGAAGAGCTTTCCCTCATTATTTGACTCAACTTGCGAACTTGAACCTCTGGGTCAAACAATTGCACCCCACAGCCTTGAATATCCACCACCATTATTTCCTTCTTTGACTTCTCAGAGCTATAGTGTGCGAAATATTCTGCTTTTTCTGCAATGTTCTTGCTCTTTCCACATATTGTTCTATCATTGATGTACTTGTCAAATGTGCCACTAACAAATCCTTTGATGGCAACTTACTCATCCCGATTTCTAATATATCCAAGCATAACTTTGTTGTTAGACAAGGTATCTCCAAACAAAATTAAACTGTCTTCTTGCTCAAGATCTGTGTGCAGCGGGGCTACAAAGTTTCTAGCAAAATATTGCACTTGAACTGATTTCTTTGTGTGTTGTTCTGGAGTCTGATCAAGAGTTCTCATATCTTCCAAAGACTTGTTGAGGTAGTGCTTGATAACCCAGGTAGTTTATGAGTACTCTTTGTGTTTGCTTGTGGCCTTGAGAGCTTCCCTGAATCCAGGCACTCCAAAAGCTGTCTCTTCCATGTTAAAGTCTACAAGAACTGGGGATGCTGACCAAGCCATAGCTTGAGAGTCAAAATTGTAAATCTCTATAGCTGTTGTTGTATGCTTAATTTGGTTGCCAAGTTTTAACATGACAAAAAACGGGGAGGCTCTAAGGGATGAATCTGCTATCAGGAGATACTTTTTCTGGTCATACGCCACAGGGATGACTTGTAAGACAATTCCAAGGCAGTTGTGCTCGTACTGGGCTTGAACGTGCAACAGGCCTTGAGCATTTGGTTTCCGGTTCACCGTCGCCATCTGACCTCTCTATGAACCTCACGTGAATAACTTTAAAATCAGGAATTTGTTTCACAGAGAAGCAGGAAGGCCCCTGTTTACCTGCCAGGACATCACAGCATAAAATGCTATCTGCAGGAATCCTGAAGTGCTTCATGCAAGCACTCTTTATATTCTCAATCGTATATTCTTCAAATTCTTAAGAGACGAAGACACGGGCCCCAATGCAGGAGTGCTTCTGCAGTTTCCCTGTGTTTTCTGGGCTAAGCACCTTTCCCCTTTGCTTTCTTTTCTTTCCCTGCGACTCTTTTCTCTTACATTTTTACTTTTGAAAATTATGCCAGTCTTTTGACACCCAGCTGCCAAGTTTAATCACAGAGTTTGGTGCCACAATTGATATTAGCAACAAGGATTATTGGATAACATCCGGTGCGAGGAGCATTTTGGGTTATGGCAGTTTTGGGCCTTTCAAGATGAAAAAAAAAGCGTTCCAGACCCTTAAAAAAATATTCTCCTCAGGGGAAAAAAAACAAAAACAAGAATAAACAAAAATAAAATAAAACCAAAATAAAAATGAAGTGTTTCAAATATGAAAACAAATACTCCTTTTAATATTATCTTTTTAAAAATAATTTATAGTACTTTCAAAAGTCAAATGAAGCGTTTTAAAAATAAATTGTGTTTAAAAGATATAAAGAATACATCTTTACTTTTTTCTTTACGAAAAAAATGCAGTAATTTAAAATTAATTGATTACAAAAGTTAAACTTTCTTGAATTATCAAGAAAATTCGTTATGGCAGTTCTAGGCCACCATACTGTTCCTCAAAGCCCACAGTTTTGCTCGAGCTTCTCTCTCGGAAAGCTGTTCACTTCTCAAAACAGATTATGTCTGCAGACAAATATCTGCGCATATTTTCGTGCCAAATGAAGGCTATTGGGTATTTATATTTGCATAATAATTGCTAGGCTCGATTTCCGCCGCTCTCTCGTGTCTGGTCTACCCTCCCCGAGAAGAGACGGCTGGATGCGTGAGCGGCAAACCATGTCTGTGACGTAAATTCATAATTAAATTCTTGCGGCGCTTCTGGTTACCAGAAATGTCATCTGATGACAATCATTGGCGAGTCCCACATTATGCCTATGGCTCGTAACATTTGTACATGTGCCGTTTTTGCCACCTCTTGTTTTAATTTTGGCCTTCCAACC
Organism: Platygyra sinensis; assembly: GCA_019787425.1. Lineage (NCBI taxonomy): Eukaryota > Metazoa > Cnidaria > Anthozoa > Scleractinia > Merulinidae > Platygyra > Platygyra sinensis. The sequence goes on along the minus strand of JAHPZR010055735.1, from coordinate 23,312 downwards.
TATTTTGTTTCACACTATTGTTACAGAAGGGCATTAGATGCCGTTTTCTACAGAAGAGTTTGTAAAAAGAAGTAGAGCAGAGCTGTTTGACTGTGGTGTGGCAAATGACATGTCAAAGGTCACGCATATGTTTGCGTGCATCGTGTTGACACCATAGTTTTGTTTTTCTAGTTCAGTTTGCTTTGCTTCATTTAAACATTTAATTTTGTCTGGCTTCGCCAGAGGCTGGTGTCACTTTCCTCCAAGAAGAATACCGTACACATCATTTGCTTGAGTGTTTTTTCCTGAGATCGATGTTTGCGTTTATCCCTCTCTTTGTTGACTTTGTTCGTTATCTGACATTCTGGCACCACATGATTCAAATAATGAAATATGTGACCGTGATTAGGAAAACGTACACTAACGCTTTACCGTTAAACGGTAAAAAAATAAACGGACTGTAATCGGATAGTAAACGGTTAGGCGAAACGTTTAAACGATCTCCACAACCGTTTAAATGGATGGCCAAGATCGTTAAACGGTTGATCAAAGTCCAAAAACGGATAGCTTGACATGTTAAACGGATGAGAAAAATTCATAAATGGGAAGCTCAAATCGTTAAACGGTTGATCAAAGTCCAAAAACGGATAGCTTAAAACGTTGAACGGTTGAGCAAAATCCATAAACGGATGACTAAAAACATTAAACATTGAGCAAAATCCACAACCGGATGGACACACGTTTAACGATTGAATTCGGAAATAGATAATTTAAATGGAAAAATATGATGCACAGCCGTTTTATTCTTAAAAGGCAACTTAAGTTTAATGTGGAGACAGATAACGTATGTACCTTCAGTCTCTTGTTTCTGTTTCATTGAAAGATTGATCAAGGGCGATCGCCAGCGATGTCACGTTCACGGTCCTTCAGCTTTAGTCAACTGAATCAAGCTAGACAGCACAGTGCATTCGGACAAATTGTTCCATGCTGAAGTACACAAGTCCTAAGAACCCTCTTTCTGTGACTTTTCTTTCAAAAGGAGTTTTAATCTCGTAGCACTCTGGAGAACTATAAACCGAAGGCAAAAGGAACATTTTTAGCTGTCACATACATTGCAATCGCAAATCACAAAGAAACTTGCGTTTCGCGATCAAATTCTGTTGTTGTTCATTTACACCGTGTCAAGTTAGTTATTCTTTGAATTCTGACCTAAGAACTCAATATCTTATCGCAGAAATGTACCGAAAACGAAAAAAAAAAAAAAACGTACCGAAGTCGACACAATAAACTGGTTCACTCATGCGAAAACCTTTTATCGAGTGTTCACAGTTGACCGCGACCGCATCAGGTCACGATTAATTTATGACAATAAGATAATTTTTGTATCTGTTTTCAATTGATGTTCACTGAAATGCTCTTCCATTAAACTGACGAAACTGCTTGTTAGATATTTTTAAAAATGCTCCTTGAAAATCGTTTTACTTACCTTTTGAACGACTTTTTAATACTGTTTGTGACATTGTGGAAGCTTATCCGCAGTCACGCTGTTACTCCATGCTGATTGGGTAATGCTAAAAAATGCATCCAATCAGGGTGGAGCAAACAGCGCGACTCTTGCTCCTTGGCAAACGAAATCTCGGCCACAGATGCTGTTTGCTTCGACAGCTGCATTTCTCGAAATTATTTGGCGGTTAGCACTTGGATTTGAAATGGATCTTCGATCGAATGCCACGAAAAGAAGCATCGACCTTTCAGTTTATCTTGTGTTCAATTTGGAAGCCGGGCGATTCAAATTTCTGGGTGAAAATCTGCTTGGCACTGGAGGAGTCGAAAATAATCGAGTGAGCCTTCGATCCATTTTCCAAGTTGAGTGGCTCATAGCCACTTTGATTCTTCAAGCTCCAAAACGGATCAGATGATTGTTTAAACATTTAGTCTAAAGCGTTTAAACGTTAAATTTAAAACCTTAAACGGATGTCAAAACCGTTTAAACGTTATGTCTCAAGCGTTAAACGGATAGCATTTTTCTAAAAACGGATATGAAAACCATTTAAACGTTTTGGCCAAAGCGTTAAACGGATACTAGTTTTTTTAAAATGGACAAGCTACCCGTTTAAACGTTTGCATGAACCGTTTTAAACGGATGATAAACGGATACCAAACCGAATTTTCCGTTAAATGGCAAAGCGTTAGTGTACGTTTTCCCATTCACGGTCACATATAGATTCTCATGCAAAAAATCTGTTGACTATTTTGTGTGTTGTATATGCCGCTAAGGAAAAGATCAGGCATTATCTCATCAGTTGAAGGTATTTGGTTAGATGTCCCGCTATCGCGATCGCTTTTCGTATCGCAGAACTTCTTTGCTACTGCGAGAAAGATAATTTATGCAGCCTGCTCAATTCAGGCAGGGAGATTTTTTATTGGTCGAGATTAACAATACTAAGGTCCATGAGTCCAGCCGTGAGTTCGGGGGAGGAGCGCGGGCTCCTTTCCCGGACAGCGGCTGGTAACCGAGCCTAAATAATTGCTTAAGCTGTTCCCTCTCACTGAAAAGCCATCTAATCTTACTAATACCACACTCAAACAGAACATCAGCTTCTTTAGAGAGAGATTTTGTCACGTCGTTCTTATCCCTTGCTGTAGAAATAGAAATAATTAGTACACAGGTAAATAACGGAAGGAAGAAAAGTGGGATATGAAAAAACTGAAATAAATAAACATGGACTGTGAGGGTTTTAATCAGTTAAACATATCACTTAAGCTTTTTTATCTTCATTTTAATGTCATGGTCCGCTACATCATCAAGCTGTGGTGTGGTTTAAGCTGTTCCATCAAGATAGTAATTGTACACGGCATGTGAAAGGCAGTTAAGTCCAGGGCCACCTGCTGAAGAAAGATCGTGGTTGTAATTATTGCACAGTAATAAAAGCCCTGTTCTAACAGTAGGAGGTTGTTGCTGATTGTTTTGCGAGAATCAGGACCCTGGAGTACACCTGAATGTTCACATAATTCGTCAACAGCAAGGTGTAAAAATTTCCGCTATGGTCCTCCTTCATCCTGAGCTTCCTTGCCAATGAAATAAACTTTCAGCCACACATTAGACCCAGAGTTAATTTTCATTATGCCTCTCAAGGTGTCTTCCCAGATGGGCTTTCTTCTCACTCTTATATAATCTGGTAGTCATCTTTGTCATTGACTTTCTCATTTTGAAACCTTTGCAACACGGTTTCCAATGACTCTGTCAAAGTAAGACACTTAAGCAATTAACTATAAAATTGTCCAAAAAAAGAAAAGGGAGGCCAATAAATGTTGACTCTTAATATGTTCCCTTACTTGTAGTCGCTTTCCACTGTTTCTTAATGTTAATAAAATCCCATGTCCTTAAACACACCTGTCCTAGGAAAAACGACAAGACTTTTGAGTCACCTAGCCACTAAAACAGAGCTTTGCAAACAATTAAATTGTAACCCTGAAGTCCCTTTTTGCACCTCTTTATAACTTTTTACAAAACTTTCCAAGATGGAATTTGCAAATCCTGGGTAACTGCATTGTTGTAGCAGTAGCTATACATGAACTGGATCATATTTATGCATCCAATTGCAGCGGCAGGGAGAGTGGGGATGGGGAATCATTGGTAAAAAGGAAAGATTACTACAAAGGGCATACCTTTCATCATGGTCAGTCCAATGTTTTCTGGTGGACTGGAATATGGCATGCTGCATCTCTAGATCATGTTCTACAGGGTCGATGCAATCATGTCACAATATGCACTGTGAGTACTGACGATCTCTGACACAGATGCAGCTGAAGTGCACCTATTTTCCATGCAGCAAGTGTGCCTGAGCTACATACAGATGCACAGGCAGCCCAAGCGCACAATACGAGGAGTTATATTGTGGTTTTTTTTACTTTTATGCGAATGTTTATGGAAATGCGACATGGGGCATATAAGATTACCTAACAATTGAATCATGACTGTCGCCCTGCAGCAGATGGGGGTGTTGTGTTACAAGGGTTTGGAGATTTGAATTTATAAAGGTTTGTTTGGGAACGCAACGGTTTTGCTGGAAAAGTCAATTCTGCTTGTATTTTGCGAATAAAATCTACCTACCCTGCTGCTGTATTGTATTTTTTGTTGTTTTCCAGCTCCTCAGGCCGATCTTACGCGATTTTGGCAAGTTATCGTTTGGTGGGTTTCCACTGCTAAAAGAAAAACAAGGCTGCACACTGATTTCGAGAGTGCCCGGCTCTTTTTCTTTTGTTCATCTACGATATGCCTCTTCACATTCATTTATGCAAACTGGAAAACCATCCAATATTTAAATCAAACATTGACACTAGATCTGAGTGAAGTAGAGAGATGGGCCAGAGAGAGCAAAATACACATGAATATGCAAAAAACAAGAGCTTTGTTGGTAACAGGGAAGTATCTATGGAGGTGCATAGTTTAACATTCAGGAAAATTGGAGGTAAAAATGCATAACGCAGAAATCAAAAACACTGGAAACCATAAAATTCTTGGTATGACCATTGATGAAGTTCTAACTTACCAAGTGCATGTTGAAGAACTTTGCAATAAACTTTTGAAGTGACTTGGCCTCTTACTCCATATTAGCCCCTACTTAAAGAAAAACCAGAGGATAATCTATTTTAATGCAATAGTAAAGCCATTCATGATGTATATAGGCCAAGTATGGACATTGTGCAACAAAGAAGCACTTGAGAGAGTTCTCCATGTTCAGAAATGGGCCGCACATATTATTCTTGAGGTGCAACACACTAGTCGAATAGTAACATTGTTTAACCACTTAAGTTGGATCTCTTTTATAATGAAGCGTATATAAAGCAATGTGAACTGGCGTATAAACGGATAAATGTTACTCTACCCGACTATTTAAAAGCATCTGCGTTTATTTGAAGCTGCTCAGAGCCCATTTGAAAGGGTTTCTTTTAAACAGTCGCATCAATATTCACTCAACACACTTTGTTGGCGATATATATTTACGCATTACACTCTTATGCAGTTTTTATTTCCATGTATTTTCCAAACCAACCAACGACCTCATAGAAAGTGTAGCATGTAATTCTTCTTGAACTATCAAGCACACAAAATTACTAAGGCTGGGTTTGAGCTAGTCTCCTTTGCAGCCATTTTTAGGCTTGTCATGCAACGCTCCTCCCCACAAACGGCTGCTTTCTTTCAAACCACATCCCTTTCCCCTATGTGACCAATCAGAATTTGGTTCTCATATCCAGAAACTGTTCTCGCTATTGGGAAACAGCCAATCAGAGCGTGTCTTTAAAATATTCTCTTTAAGCATGCACCAGAAGAGAGCTATAAGTGAAGTTACAAAAAGGGAAAAGATGTTTTCGTAAACTTACCAACTGGCTACGGAAAATCACTGATATATCAAGCGTTACCGACCATTTTTGATGCACTTTGATCAAGTTCAGAACACCTTGTTGTAGTTGTCAGTCCATTGATTAGCCTTATGGATGATCATGTCAAGTTCCTTGCCAGTGTTGGGATTAAGGCCCTAAATCTGACTTCAGCTTCTGAAGAACAGAAGACAAATGCTGAAAAGGAAAAGTATTCATTGGTATATGGATTGCCTGACACTTGGCTAAAAAATGAGCGCTGGAGATCGATGTTGTACAATGTGTATTCCTCTAAGTGCTGTGCCATTGCGGTCGATGAGGCAGATGTTCTAAGGCAATGGTGAGTGCTTCAATGTTGAAATCGTGGCCTTAACATAATGACCCCTTTCATGCATTGGTAACGGTTGAAATTTTCTTATTAGACTTTAGCTAGCAATGTTTATTTTAAGCT
>JAHPZR010055735.1:0-12500 GCA_019787425.1 Platygyra sinensis | reverse complement strand
TAGGAGCTACCGCGCCCTGCTTTGTCGAATTCGGATTCGACATTGCACTGTAGGTCGCTAAAAACGGCTCTTTTAGGAGCCAACACATCTGATAAAAGTCAATGACCAACATAATTAAATCACTTCAAAGAGTTGTAGTTGCTCTGTTTAGTTTGAAATCAACTACAAGGACTTAAAATTAGTATGTCTTTCGAGACCTTCTCAATTTCTGTCTAAAGGAATGATCAATTACTGCGCAGAAAAACCCCTTTCTACAAACACTCCATGAACAAAACATCCCATTTTCATTGTGCGAACTGAATTAAAATGCATGCCCCTACCAAAATAAAAAAGTACATGATGATTACAAATGTTGAGAGAATCATGGAAAACATGCCGTTTCTGTCACGATTCAAGAAAACAAGTTTTATTTTATTTCAATTTGAAAACCTGCAGAAACGACCAGGAAATTGCAAAAATGTGGGAGGCGTGTAAAATCAGCATCGGGAAGAGATGTCAAAATTTAAGAAAGAATGAAAAAAGTCGTGAAGTTTAACTCCTCATTGTCCTTTAGTAAATAAAAAGATAGAGTTATTGTTTGTTTTGAAAGCATTGTAATTTAGTCATTTGGCAAGTCAGCATCATGATACAGTTTATCTGATAATGTTGTGATTTTGAAAGGACTGTGGGAGAAACTATAAGTAACCTGCAGCTTTATTGTATAATTTTGTTACGTTCCATTTGAATCCCAATTTATCAAGCCCTATTATATAGGGGGTGGAGGTGTACGCCCGTTTCCTTGAGCCGATTTTCATGTCCTTTAGGTAGATACAGTGGAACCCCGCAATGATCACGGTAGCGGAAAAAATGTTCGTTATAGCGGGGTTTTCGTTATAGCGAAGACCCCGTTATAACGAAATATCTGGTAACAACAAAAATATTCGTTATAGCGGGGTAACCAACCATTTATATCATCATGTCGTTTTTACTGACTGCGAACGACAGGACTAAATATTCGTTATAGTGGGGGTAAATTGTGCCTTGGGACCGTCAAAATCTATTCGTTATAGCGGGGTTTGTTTCCACATAATTTAGGCTGTAATTCTACGGGCTTTCAAATGTTGTTCGTTATATAAACGGGATCTTCTTTACAGCGGGGTTCGTTATAGCGGGGTGCCACTGTACTTAAGCTCTGAAAAGCCTCTCCGTAGAGAATCAGAAAAAATATAAACAATCTTACTCCTACTTACAAGGTCTAGCTCACTCGCTGATTTGTCCTCTACGAAAGAGCTTTTTCGCTCTCTTGTTCGCAACCATTATTTTAGGACGCCTCAGTATTCTTTTGTCGCGAACGCCTCACTTTCCCTCTACATGACATAGTTACCGACGCAACATCTATACCGCAGGCCAAACAACTGTGGGCTCGTAACTTTTCCAACTTTGTCAACATGTTTACATGCCACATGGCTGGGGTTAAACGTTATGTTTGCATGGCACATGGCTGGGCTTAACATGAGGTTGATGCTTACGGTCGATATGGAAGCAGAAAATGCTTGAAATAAGCTTATTGCTTTTAAAAACGGCAAGGATTCAGTTTACAAGGTAAGACGTCCGAAGCCAGTTTTGTACGATTCTCTGGAGCCGATCGAGACATGCACTGCTTGGCTTAAAAACACGCAAAAGATATTTGACATGTAATGTTTCATAACATAACATTTGTCTACAAAAGTTCAATCTCATTTCTATGTTGTTTGTTTTGGGAAAGTGCGCTACTGTAAACATAGTCACGTCAACACACTTGACCTACTTGCGAAATGGCACCCAGTTTTGCTGATTGATAAGCGGGCTTGAAAATCAAAGTTGCTTAAACAAGGTTTTACGAGGCTGTGTTTTAAGGAATTACTTGTAAGGCAGTTACTTATTTTCATTGTGCAAGGCATTTGCTTTTTTTTCATTGGAAATAGCTGATTAAATTGTCGGATCATTGAATCTATTTTCGATATGAGTTTAGTTTATTTACATACATGTACGCTTGTTCAGTCGCTCATGTCACGCGAATCTGCTGCTTCGAATTTCGCTATCTCGAATCTTCGTTGGGTTACCTCGAAAATTCGCTACTTCGAATTTCGCTATCTCGAATTTTCGAGAAAGATCGTGAATTTTTCACTTCGAACCCTACGAAAAACCTTTCGAAAATTTGACGACTTTTCATGGAAAATTCGCGAGAACAAAGGACGTCTTTCGACGAATTTCGTTTGCATAACTTTTGCACAATACTGTAGTTTAGTATTTTCCCATCATATTATGTAATCGTCTATTGCTTATTACGTAACCTCTTTAAGTCTATTCTTTTCATTCAAAATTCTGTTTTTGTAGCATTGTAGTTTTTTGCTGTGTTCAGTCTTCAGTTCCGGAGTGCTGTACAGATCTTGTAAGTAATTTCGGTTTTTCCCTTCTATATTTTGCCATTTTGTGTTGTTGTATTTTCGGTTTATTTTACTTAAAGTTTGTATTTATTAATTCTGTATTTGCTGTTTTTTCGGTTTAGTGAATTGTAGAATAAAGACGAATTTCTAAAGAAGTACCGGAGTGTTAATTACAGGCACCATGAATTCGCTTGATCCCTTGCAGAAGAAGGGTTTTCTGGTGTTTGAACAGTGGCTCTTCCAGCAGATTAATAAGCAAATTGAGGGTGCAAGAGACAGATAATGTTAGCTAGGGATGGTGATAGGTGACAGAGTTTGAGCGAGGAAAGCTATGTGTGGAAGGAGGTGTATAGAGCGGCAGGGAACCGGTGTGTAGCCAAAGAAGAGGCAAAAGCGAAGGTACACTCCTAATTGTGACTTGTATGCGGGTGTTGTACATTGTGCAAAAACATGGAAACGGTACTGTCTCAATTCTTCTTGAAGTAGCTGTTCTTCAGCATGGACTGCACCTGTGGTGGGAGAGAAGAAAGCACTGGTTGTGAAAGTTGGCAGCCATCGTTAATGCTTGGTCACTTAACACATGATTTAGCGCAGGGTCATGAAGGTGTCAGATGGCGTCTGCCACTAAGTTAGCGTTGGATGGTACGAAACGTACGGTGATACGAAAATTGTAGGTAGCTGAGACCCAGAATATGGAGCAAAGCCATTGCATTACTTGAGGGTCACGAGATGTTCCTTTGGTTAACACGCAGATTGTCGTATGGTTATCTGAGTAGACAACGCTCCATTTGTCACGCAGCTCATTTTTACAGCAAAGTAATGCCGATAAAACTGTGAATGTTATCTTTTTCCCCACAAGTTTTGCAGTTATTTCATCGGCCGTGGCTTTGCCAATCATGCTGAAAACTAAATTCAACCTAGAACTAATACGATTTCTGTGTTCTAAAGTCCAGGTAGCTTCTTTAAATCCACAATTTGTATTAAAAACTCACTTGAAAGCGTGCCGATCATTTTGTTTTCGCTGCGGTTGAAGGAAAGAAAAATTCTATACCAGAAAGGTTTGAGGGCCTCATTCACCTTGATCTTTGAGACATCTCCTTGCTATATTTATGGGGATGTACTGAATACAAACATCTCTCAGGGGCTCATGTGCATCAAAATATTGCACCAGCCTTCAGGATACAAAGATTGTAGTTGAACCTTTGCCTTTGTTGATCAATGACACTAGGAAGAAAAGTGCTATTCTGGACAGTTGACAAACCACATCTTGGGCCGTCACTTGAGAGTAGACTTCAGGATACCCTGTTTGCAAACATCTTGTGATTTACCCAGTGGATGTCTCTGTTTTGTTTAGACATAGTCATGTTCTTCATATTGATTTCTAAATCAATGTTATTGAAGGTAATCATAAAACCTGGGTGACATTGCTGTTCCTCAAATGATGAATTTGCCTGGGATGCAGATTGCATTAACACACATCCTATGGTACATGTGTTGGAGCAAATGTGGGCTGCAGAAACTGCCCTTTCTGTTAGCTGCCCCAGCTTCACATTCTCCTCAGACGTTCTTTGTTTGGCAGCTTTCAATGGGCTGTCAGGATCCATGCTTAATGCATAAAGCTAGTTCAAAGGACATGTATTTCAGCATGTGATTTGAGCTTTGACAATCTTGTAATGCTGGCCTGTGAGGAAATTTTTAACATTACTTTTTTGTTCAAAGACATTTATAAGAACAAGACAATATGATACAGTGATAAATAAAGAAACACAAGGTTTTTATACCAAGAACATTAAGCTATTGAAGTGGTTCTGTTCATATACAAAAAAACGTTGCATAAACCGCAATAGAGAAAAATTTGTAGCCTTCATATATCATATATATCAGACTTATAAATTTGAGTAACTTAGCTAAATCCCATCCAGATTGTGGATAATCCTAAACTCCACAGACTCCATTTATGCCAAAGTTTGTCCCTTCTTTTGGTTATAAATGTTTGACTTAACACATAAATATTCTTACTTAATGATCTATTACAAAACTATGTAACCAAAGGTAAGGTAAGAAATTAATTTCAGGAGTTAAACATGGTAGGAAATTTCAATAATTTTTTGGCAGTGCTGCTGCTCGAAGGAAATGTCCCAGTCATCAACAAGGATTGTATAATTGAATTGGTGACAGCTTCATGCATTGTCGAATCTTTCCACCAATGCTTGGTCCTTAAGCCTCCTTTTTTGTAACTTTCTTTTAATTCCCGTTGAAGGGCACTGAGGTTGCATGCAATCTTCTCAAATCAAATGAGTTGCTTGTAGCAGGCAGTCACTTAATGGAAATATGGCAGCGTTGATGTCGATTGCACTTTTGATTAGGTCCGGAATGTCAGTAGCACTTTTGCCAAACACTCTAACTTTGTCTTTGTTCAGACAACATGCACATAGAAAACACTAAATCACTATGAACAATCTTTTTTTGGTGTTTCTTCCATAAAAATGGAACATGGAATCTCATGAATAAGACAAATAACTATTGTGAATTATTTTGCAGAAAATACTTCATGTGTGACGATATCTATTCTTACACAACTTGTAATTGGCTAACCGTTTCACAGTAGACAGACACTAATTGGTTCTTTCAAAACAAAGGCTAACCACCAGTGAACAGAAGTGGGCGGTCTGTGGAGCAGACGTGCATGGGGAGGAACGTGGGAAAAGGCTAAGAACGTCTGAGTTGGAGACTACTAGATACACGAATAAAGATAGAACAATTATCTTGGGTAAGAAGTACAGAATTGCAAGGAGGGAAATGGACTATAATTCATCACAATTGATTTTTAGACAGGATGTAGCTTTTTAAAATTTGGAAAGCAACAACTTTCCTGCAGCAGCTCTGGTGTGATATGTTCGGTCAGTCAGACAGGTTTTAACAGCTTGACAACAGCTAAATAGAGTTGTCTGAGTCGATCAATAAATTAGCATCTCTTTATATTTTATTGTGCTCACTTGAGCAATGCTCCTCTTCTCGATGATCCTGTCAACACTGTAAAACTTGCCTTTTGTTTTTCTTGCGGTGTCATAAAGCACAACAGAAGAAAAATTATGCAAACTTACATAGAGTACATTTCCACTTCTGGCGAACTTTCATATGGAGAGAGGCTAGAGAGGTTCGACCTCCTACCTCTGGTGCTTGACAGAGAGCTTAAGGGTTTAGTATTTTTCTACAAGTGCTTGCATGGATATACTGATTTAAATATACATAATTTTGTCTCTTTTGTTACATGTGGCTGTACAAGGCAAAGTAATTCATTTAATCTGAAATATCCTCTTTGTATAACTTCAACATTTCAAGCCTCGTATTTTAACAGAATTGTTAGACTCTGGAACACTGTCTGTATCTCTGCGCCCAAGACTATCTTCAGCAGTTTGAATACTTTTCAAAACTATGTGAAAGAAACTCAATTTGACTCTCTTAAGACATTCAATGTGAAGTGGCCGTGTACTTGGTCCTCTGTTTGATTGTGTGCGTGCCATTGTCCATAATTTTATACTCGTACTTACTTTATATTAAGTCTTACATTCGTGTTACAAATCCATTTTCTTTTTGCTATTTTGTCACGCATCTTGTATTTTTGCACTTTTTTTTTTTCATCTGGGCAGTACCTCGCATGGGTCTCCCGTTCATACCAACCCTTTTGGGCTGCATTGCCTAATTCTATCGTTATTATTTTTTTTGCATATTTGTAATTTTATGGTAACTGAGCCTAATAAAGTTAACAAAAAAATAGATTACTTAGGAGGCAATTTAATACTAGGTGGCATTTTAAGAAATAAAGGAAAGTTGATTATTTTGGTATATAAGTGTGTTGAGAGGAAAATATAGATATAAGGTGTTAAGGTATTTAGGTTGCATTCTGTCTGACCCTTGAAAATGGTTTGGTCATACGCTTGAATATACTAAAAGATGGGGCATTTTTTATATCACTTGGTATCGAATTCCATATTCTAGGACCTTGAAACAGGATCAAGAAATTTTTAATATTATTTTGTTCTACAGGTATGAGGTAGATAATAAACATAGTATCTTGTTGAATATTGATGAATTTGGTTTCCAGTTTGGCCGCTTTCTGTTGGCATCCAAATTGGATTCTTTTAAATTTTTTGGATGGACCACTGATAATCTACAGGCTCAAAATTTCTGTGATTTGTGAAGGTGTTTAGGTTGTGACCATTTGACATGACATTGTCTGCGATAAAAGATGCATGACAGCTACTTGTAATCGCTTTAAAGTGTTCAGTTTTTCTGTCGTCCTATCAACGTTTTGTTTTTCCAATGTAGAAATGGTCCCAACAACTAGCCTGATACACAACTTTTGACTTTTGGCAACCGTTGATTCTATCTTTGTAGGGGAAAAAAGTCTTGATGTGAAAAATCCTTTTGAAAATAACCCTAAGATCATTGCAGCCGTTAAATTTATTCATGCAGCTGTCCAGCTGTTTGGTAATAATTTTGCTTTGTACCTCTAAATAAGACAGAACTAAGATTATATCCTTTCTGGGGACTATGGTGGTTGGATTCCTTGGACTGTTTTGCTGCCTGTTTGGAACATAATTATTGTTGTAATTGAAGAAGGTTAACAACTTCCTCAGTTCATTCAAACAAGAGTATAAAGGAGAAAGTAACAAGCATATGCAGAAACAATGAAAACTGATGTGTAAAGGAGTCCCATTTTGTTTACAGGCCGGTAAAGTTCTTTTGGTAAACAGAGGTTTAGCAAGTAGGACAGTGGTGGTTGATGACAAAGTTCAGGAATGGGATTGTGCTGTTCTATTTAAATGGTGAATTTTATATTTGTGTGACAGTGACTGAGGTACTGTAGAACCCGAGTTGCCATGTTTTTACTGGTGAACAAGGTGAAGGTACAGTACTGTGCAAAAGTAATGAGAGCGAAATGCGCGAATTTCGTTCTTTGTCTTCGCGTCTTTTCAAAGAAAATTCGCCCGAAAATTCGAGCGTCTTTTCGCAATGTCTTGAACGTTATTTCTTTAAAACAAAGGTCGAAAATTCGCCGCATTTTCGAGACTAGAACGAAAATTCCTTACCAGAGGAATAATTGCGCTTGCGGAATGCGAAATATCGCAGTGCAGTGAGCTGACCAGTATCGAACCAACAACGTTCCGTTCTCTTGTGAACAATCGTGGTCACGTTGACGCTTTACTCCTCGCTGTTGTTTATGTGTTAATTCCTCATTCATGGCGAAGAATTTCAATCCTTTGATCGTTTTCAGTGACACGAACTCACAAACTTAAGCTTTGTCACGTCAACGTGCCGGCAATGCAGGTACAACAGTCGGACCGCTTGTCGGGTAAGCCCAGACGAAAGTAGAACTCTCTTTAGGTCATTTTGAAGGGCTACTTCACTTAAAGCGACATCAAATGTGGTTTATCTAGTGCCAGATCTCCATACAGCTCCACCACGTGCCTGTGCCCAGTCCCCTTACTGTTGTCACGTTCACCACATTCTCCGACCGCCATGATGGATAGTATATTATTTGTGACAATCCCTCTTCATTTCACGCTCGTTAAATAATAAATGGGGACATACGACTGCGGCTGAGCATGTTGGAAGTGCAAAAACATGGGATTAGGGAAGAAAAAGTGCAGAGACCTTCGGATGGCAAGTGCAAAAGGGAGGGACGCGGCTGCCACGAGCCAAAGGATTCTTTCGCAAACTGAGCAGAAATGAGATGCTCTTATTCGAGCTTATACCGTACTCCCGTTGTAAGAGACTGGCCTGGATAGTTCGGTAATAGCGTCAAACCTTCGACGGTAATATCGAGTTTATTTATCTAGTAGAATTACGTTTTTCCCTGATAAAACAAGCGCTCGAACATCAACAGTAATCCTCGGCAGTTGTGAATTTAGTCTCTTCACGGTCAAATGAATTTATCATGATATGGTGGAAAATAACAACGGTAAGAGATTTTTCCTTTGTTTCTATGTATGAGTTTAATTTTTGAATAGGCCGACCCATCAAAAGCTGTGTATCAAAATCAAATTATTTTGCAATGAATTAACCTTATTTAAACTTACTTCGTTCGCGCTCTGGGAAAAATACAGTTCTTTCCAGAAACGAATTTTTTTATTTTGATCAAGCCTACTATGGATCAAATGAAGTATTTTTGCTACAAGACCTCTCATCCCACCCCAGATATCACAAGCACAATATAATGTAAACTTTGAACAATTTTTATTTTGAGTAATGTTACACGGAACCTTGTTTGCTGTAACGTCCAGCCTTGTTCCTTGCGAGATCGTCGCACCGTGGACGAGCTCACAGTAACGCCACGCTTTTCCAGCTTCTTTTGTATCTGGCCACTCGTCATTTCGTCGTTCTTGCGCATTTGTTGGTCTATAAAAGCTTTTGCTTCTGTAGACAACTTTGACGGTCTTCCTGAGCGCGGTAAATTGGCCAGAGTGCCGGTGGTCTGTAGCTTCTGTACGATGCGCGCCACACTAGGAAAGCTGACGCTTAAACCTTCACGTTTTAAGACCTTAAATATCCCAGCTGGGTGGAGGCCTTCCTTTTGAAGAAGCTCAATTCGAGTTCTCGTGTACATTGACACTTTAGGCATGGTTAACTGTGATAGCTTGAAAGACGAACTGACCAAAACACACAACTTTTCACTATGGTAACGTATAAACAATGCCAAGGTTGCGCAGGGCCTGGGTTCATTATGGCCGCACCGCGAGTTTTACCGCGAGTTGCATTTCTTGTTCATAGAAAACAGGTTGGCAAACAAACCATTTGAGCTTGCAAGCTTTAAGACTAACAAACAAAGTGATAACAGCTTTCTATGGACATAAGCAAGGCAAGTTTTTGAAATATTATTATCACTCACGACGGTATTAAGGTTTCCATCGCTCACATTCTTGTTTTGCTCTGGCTTTATAATTCATCTTTCAACTGGAAATCGACGGCAAACTTAACGGACAGAGAGAATTTTCGCGAGAAATTTCGAAGGAAAATTCGAGTAGAACGAATTTGCGCTCGAAAAAAGCGGGCCAAATTATCGGTAGACACGAACTACCGCCCGAAAATTCGCGTTGACTACAACAATGGGCAACGGGAAAATGCGTCGAATTTTCTTCGAACTTTCGCGGCGAACAAGACTTCGCCATTTTTCGTCGAAAAGCCCAGAAATTCGCGAATTTCGTCGAATTACGCTCTCATTACTTTTGCACAATACTGTATCATCACTGTGTTAAAACCAAGTAGAAGGGTGAGTATTGTTGTTAAGGACCCATTTCTCTTCAAAATGGCACATAAAGATACTAGCCAAAATGGGACCTAACGGAGAGCCAATATCCAAACCCTCAATCTCGTTGCTGTATAGAATATTAAATGAAGGCTTCGGTGGAAAAAGGGCGTTAAGTTTTTTACTCAAAAATGAAATTTATCAAAAACGCTCCAAATTTCGCATGCAGTTTTGTTTAGGTGCGTTAGACAATGTTCTGCATGTTTTTTTGCTGAAGTTTGTTTTGTTTTTGAGATATTACGTATGCAAAAAACCCTGTATTTGTTGTCACGTCAGCACATGACCGCAAAGACGGTAATTTCACTTAAAATCCAGCAAAATATTGATCTTTTGCAACGTGTAACCTCAAAAAATGTTGATGTCAGGTTAAAACCGCTAAAACTTTTATTTCACATCAACGTGCGACTGCAAAGACGTTGATTTCACTCAAATTACAGCCAAATCTTAATTTCACGCAATGCGCAAGCTAGTTTATGTTGATATCAGGTCATTTACAGAGACTTAAAATTTTGATTTCACATTATCACGCCACCGCAAGGACTTAAACCCTTAGGGTTTTACTTAGGGTTAGGGTTACCGCTCGAAACTAGGGCTAGCGTTGAAGGGTTAGGCTTATGGAACAAGGTTAGGCTTTGAGTTAACGCTTAGGGCTACTGCTTGAAACTAGGGTTACGGAACAAGGTTAGGCTTAGAGTTAACGCTTAGGGCTATGGCTTGAAACTAGGGTTACGGAACAAGGTTAGACTTAGAGTTAACGCTTAGGGCTACCGCTTGAAATAGGGTTACCGCTTGAAACTAGGGTTACGGAACAAGGTTAGGCTTAGAGTTAACGTTTAGTGTTACCGCTTGAAGCTAGGGTTAACGTTGAAGGGTGAGGGTGATTGCCCAGGGTTAGCGCTAGCGCTTCGTTGTTAGGGTTAGCGTTTCGGAAAAAGTTAGAGTTAAGGTCAGGACGCGTGAGGGTTAGTGCAGTGTTAGGCCAAGGAAAACAATCAAGATGTAACCTTAAAAAGTGTTGATTTCAGGTTTTTAAAACCGTTAAAATTGTGATTCCCCGTCATCACGTGACCGCAAAGACGTTAATTTCACTCAAATTACAGCCAAATGTTCAGTTTACACGATTTCACATTAAGGCATGACGGCAAGGATGTTGATTTCACTTAAAATCCAGCAAGCTGTTCATTTCACCCAGCACGTAAACTCGAAAACGGCGATTTCGGGTCAAATAGGTTAAAAGGTTGATCTCACTTTAAAGCGTCACAGCAAGGATCTCTATTTCATTTTAACTGCCTGCAACATATAAGCTTAAAAATGTAGGGCTGACAGATTAACAGATTAACCCATGGCCCCTGATCCCAGAAGTTTAAAACACTACAAATCATGCCGACTTGAAGTAAAATCAACGCAACCTGGATCACAGATCTATGTTTGAATCAACCGATCGCTTCTTGTTGGCCATTATTATGTTGGAATAATAAAGGAAAAAAAACATGCTCTGTAATTAGTTAAATATTATTGTGATTTACGGAGTCTTGTCTTGTCTTGTCTTGGCTTGGCTTGTCTTGCCGAACGTGATCGAAATGCATGCCGGGAAGGTTCTGTTAAACCTCGTGCGCGGGTAAACATGGAGGATGATGGAAGAAAAATTTTATAAGTCTAAAAGCAGTTCTCATTTTCCAAACTTTGAAGCTAGCAACGCTTGGCAAATGGGCCACAACTCACGACAGGGTTTTCTTCTTGGGCAAGACTGCTCTTGGACTTTGCTGCCTGGATCTACCTGATTTCGAACGCTGATAACTGACTTGCCGCTGATATCAGTTGCGTTGGAAGTTACAGAACACGTTTTGCTTCTTTAAAACGTGCTGGTGACTTACGGGTGTATCAAGGCTTTATGATGCCTATCAACCACCAGGCAGGCTACAAGGTACTTAAAAGCTGTACTGCATCATGCATCACTTCTCTTTGCTTTGACACTCGATCAAAATTCACGTGTTGTCTCACGTCATAATAACCTGTATAAAAAAATCTCTCCAGATTCCTGCTGTATACGCATTTTTTTTCAAATAGATATCTTCATTTTTTAAAAAAGAAAAGGAACAGAGCGAAAAAAAAAAATTGAGCGCCCTCGTATTGAACTGGCATCACGGCAAAACAAATTAGAATCTGGCCCGTTCAGCGCCTCATCCGCTTGTGCTCACTAAGCAGTAGTAAGAGCTTAAGGTATTATAGTGAGTTGATCGCTTAGCGAAACAAAAGGTTTCTTTTGTTTTCCATTCAACAAAAGGTCCCCAGAGGATGCCCTTGGAAAAATGCGTTTTTTTACATACGTAATATCTCAAAAGGAAGCAAACTTCTGGGAAAAAACATGCAGAACATTGTTTGACACACGGAAACAAAACTGCATGCGAAATTTGGAGCGTTTTTGACAAAGTTCACTTTTCAGTAAAAAACCTAATGCCCTTTTTCCACCGAAGCCTTCAAATATGAAATACGCTGTATTCATAAATGGCGGCCGCACGGAATGACCTGGTTTCCAATGCATGAAAACGAGGCTTGGTAGGCCATGGTTACAGATCACTGATCACAACAAGAATGGCGTCCTCTAGTACAGCTTCGACTGATACTGTGATTCTTACAGAAGACGATATTCCTGGAGCTTCTTTGGCTGGTGGAAATCCTTCTTCACTTAGATAGAAAGAATTTGTTTGTTAAAGAATAGTAATAGGATTCGAACTGTTTTCAGAAAGGCTTGGGAGTACACACAATGGAAACAAAACTGTTCCAGT
>JAHPZR010055734.1:7500-17178 GCA_019787425.1 Platygyra sinensis | reverse complement strand
GAAGGGCCGGCGCCGAAAAAAGCGTGCGAAAAAATTTTGGCTGACCGGAAGTGAAATTGCACCTGGGTAGCAACCGTGTAGCTTAGCAACAAAATACTTCAATGGTTAAAATACGTATATTTAGAATCCATGTGCGTGGTACGCGCGCGTGTGGCACTTGCGCTCGCTCCCGCGTGTGTGCAAGACATGACCTGCGAACATGTAAAAATGAAATGAAAAGACAAAAATTCATGTTTATCACCCTCCTGTCATCGTATGTTGCTCCTATGCATTCGTATGTAACCAATGTATTCGTATATAACCTGTATATAGCCATATTTGGTCGTGTGTACTCGTATGTACTCCTTTGTTACTCGCATGTACTCGTGTGTTACTCGTATGTACTCGTATGTTATTCGTATGCACTCGTGTGGTGTTTTAGTCACGTCCTATCAAATTGAACCATTCTACCAACCACTTGAAAAAGCAAGGAAAAACGACTGTCAGTTATATTACTTCCGCATTGGCCTCTCTTTGGGCGGGTCATTCAACCTTTCCTTTCCAAAGAAGATCTGAGTAGCAGGCCAGGCTACACAGCGATCGGAATCATTGAGCTTTGTTTTCATCAATTATAACTCATCTACCAGTTGGTCTTTGCAATGAGTAATTCAGCCGGTGTGGTAAACAAATAGGCCCGGTTCAAACATCGAACTTTTCATGTGGCGAACCTAATATCAATTTGGGCCGACCCAAATAATTAAGTTGGGCAGTTGATTCAAACGTCGAACCTAAATTAGTCGAACTTTATTGCAAAAGTAAACATGACACTCCTGCAAACAGCGGAAAGTGCTTACGAAAATGGCGGAAAAAAATTTCGGAAAGATAAATTGTGGAAATGACGAGCTTGTTTTCCTTGCACGAGCGATCAAGGAGGGTAGAGGAAGTCGAAGAAGGCGACTCCAGATGTGGTTAAGATTAAACAACCGCAGACGAATCTTAAAATTAGGTTGCTTCTATTTTCGCTATTAAATATTATTATTTTATTCCTTATCTCTTATTCCCAAAGGAACACCGGGAGGAACATCGCAGTCCGTCACCCAGCTCGTTCTTGTGGTCGGTTTCTTCAAGGTTCATTGCCAACGAGCCAACCGAGCGAACACGCGAGGCTGGCAAGGCATTATAGAGCAGTGCGAAAGTACTGTGCAGACGGAAAAAATTCTCGAGTGATCAAGAGACATGTTTGTAAGGTAACATTCCTGAGATTCCAATGACGTAATGAAAAAGAGGTCGATTGTCTTGCAACGGACCATTCGTAGCGCGCAGAGATTGTAACGTCAAGCCAGCATGGTTCTGATCGTCGATGCAACGTAATTTTCACCTGCTTTTGTAAGTTTTATTTGTTCGTTTATTTCCAATTCTTCGTGAGTGTACTTAGTTAAGTGCCATTGTGGTATATTTATCGAGCTAGCAAGCTCAACAATTGGCCAGCGAGCCAAAAGAATACTCGGCCACAGTGCCAAACTCGGCCAGTGTGCCCATAGGCAACCCAGGCTCACTGTGTGTCACGTGACAAAACATTGGTAAATATAGAGAACATATGAGGCGAAGTTTAGGTCTGAAATTTTGCTAGAAAGTGGAAATAAAAATCCATGAAACTTACCATGTGGCGAGTTGTTGTTGTCCTTAATACGTACACGAAGTCTTGGGTAAAAATAGTCACCTTCACCTTTCCTTTATAGTAAAGTGGCAAGGTAGGAGACTGACAGCAAACTCGGGCTCCGATCGACCCAAAACAAGCACGATTTTTTTCGCGAAAATCGAATCCAGTCGATAAATAAACACGCCAGGCTCGTGGAACATGAATTTTTCTAAACCATGAACCCACTGAAGCATCTCCAGCCAGCAATATGAAGCCGCCAGGCTCCGTAGAACTTGTACGTTAACCGAGGGGCGCAATCCATTGAACCAAAATTTCCGGGCTGAGGTTCGAAAATTTCTTGGTGTCGAATGGATCGCGACAGGTCCGAACGGTCTCGTTCCATTCCACTCGCAAAACGACTTTCGCGCTCATTTAGAACGAAAGATGTTGGATCACTGTTGCTCGTATTAAAGTTAGATGACGATTTCGACGGTGATATCAATGATATTGTGTGAGCTGCTTCATCCATAGTAATTTAACCAGTACAACGGGTTATTTTGAGCAGGCCTTTGCCAGATACTTGCCATATGACTTCAAACATCACGTTCGAATCGAATGTCGAAAAGAACATTCCAAATTCTCTCGGGAAATAAATCGTCTCAGGAGCCATAATCAGGGACGGAGACCGTAAGCGCGCGCCATTTCAATTTTTCTATTTTTAGAACAAATTGCGTCATCGCCTGCAGCACACGCGCGTACATTGCTGCGAGGATTTTCGCGGATGTCGCGCAGGGGAAATGGCGTCCGAAATCGTTTATGCTTTTAATTTGGCCCACAACTCAACGCCTTTATGGCTGCTGGAATTTTGCTTAAGTATTTTCGCCGTAAGTTGCTCCAGTTTGAGTGAAGACAGTGCCGAATTTAGGTATGTCCCGCTTTATATCGCTGACCAAGTTGAGTTCCGCTGATCCTTTTACCTGCTTTTACAAGAACTTCACATTACTCCACTCTAAATTTCACATATAAAGAAGATTAACAGCTTTTTCATAACACAGAAAAAAAAACTAGTTGGATATGTTTGGATATGGCAGCGTTAAGGGCCAATAAGTGATAATAGGTTTATTTACGTAGATGCTGCTTAGTTTTGTTTGTGTAAAAATCCAATAAATTTTCTGTTGTCGATGAATGAGAGCGCCCGCCGATGCGTGTTTTGCACAGCTAGTAAAACATGACAAATTGGACTTCGTACTTTGTGTGAAAACGTACATCGAACTCATATAATATCTCTAGTTTCTGAATATGTTTAAGGTTGACTAATGTTTGAGAACATATTAAAAGCTTAGCTGAAAATATGTGAATACAGTAGACTAATCAGAAAAGTTACGATGACGCTTTTAATGAACTCGAATAAAGATTTCGTTTGAATCAAAACTCCCTGTCTTTTTTTTTTCGCAGTGTAAAGTTTCACTATGTCAAGAAACACACATGATGTTAGTAGCCTTTTGGTGAACGTTGGTAAAATTTATTATAGTATCTCAGCACAAAAGACAACGAAACATATCTTTTTCCCGATTTGTTCACAATCTGAAAACACTGACTCGGACTTGAAAGTGCACGCGCTGCACTATGCAAATGAACTACTCGTACGCGTCAGACTTTCCTTCAAAAACTTTTGCAACCTCACCAAACGAGCAGAAACAACTAGAAACTATCA
This sequence comes from Platygyra sinensis, assembly GCA_019787425.1. Classification (NCBI taxonomy): domain Eukaryota; kingdom Metazoa; phylum Cnidaria; class Anthozoa; order Scleractinia; family Merulinidae; genus Platygyra; species Platygyra sinensis. The sequence continues at coordinate 13,846 of JAHPZR010055734.1, read as the reverse complement.
AACACAGGTTTTGGTTATGATAAAGCATTGCTTGGCAAACTCACAAATTAACTCGATACCGGAGTAAACAGTTTTCTTACAGAACTTTTCTCTACAAAACAAACACAAAAGTTTACGCGAATAACTAGCCGGCGAGCGGATTATATTCATTCACAGCGCGAAATTAAAGAAATTCTCGACCCTGAAAAACACACCTTTTCCATTAAATCAGAGGATGAAAGTACATAGAAGAGCCCTGGTTCTTCTCTACCTTATTCCCTGCAATCGCCCGTGAAAAATCGGCAAGAGAATCTCGCAACTCTCACCATTTCGTCACACAACGTGACAAGATCCACGCGAGAGCGCGCCCAAGACACGTGCGTGGATAAGCGCGGATATATGACGTCAGGATGGCGCAATTTGTTCTAAAAATAGAAAAATTGTCCCATATCATGGGTCCACGCGCATCCCAAGACTTACGGTCTCCGTCCCTGATTATGGCTCCTGATCGTCTTTAAGAGCCGTCAACAGCCAAAAGATACGCTTTGCAAGCGAAGCGGCTACAGACCTGTGGTAACTGTACATGGATGTACGAGTAACACCGATAGATCGGCTGTTAACAATCCATAAAAGTGCAGTGTTGAGTATTTTCCTCAATTTTGTACATGGAAGAAACCGAACAGCGTGGTTCTGGGATTGACAATAGGTCGAAATGGTCAAATGGAACGGTTCATTTCGATCGGACCGGTCCAACCGAGAAAAGTGGTCCACCTCGAAAGGTGGACTGATTTTTTCGAAACTTTTCCGGTTGGACCTAACCGATCCATTCAGTTTTAGACCGAGATTTCCGGAAATTTTGGTTGAATGGATCGCGCCCCTAGTAAAATGGCGGCCCGAAACCGTTAGTATCATGCCCTGCACAGTTCAAAATGGCGCCGAGCTCGGGGTGATGAGTTCACAGGCAGCCCAAGCTCTCTTTATGAACCACACAAGGCACACAATATGGCATCCGAATTATAAGGGTTTGTATGGAATTTTCTACAAGATATCCATGGAGGTAGTTAAAAGTAGAAATATTCAATAAAAATAGCTTACCTTATTCCATACGTGTGTTTTTGCTCCTGGTGCTGTTATTTTACCGATTTAAGTTGATTTAAGCGACTTTTTGGAATCCTGGTTTTCTCTTCAACCAGGATTCCAAAAAGTCGGTAAAATAACAGCTCCAGGAATAAACAACAAACGCATGGAATAAGGTAAGCCATTTTTATTGAATATTTCCACTTTTAACTACCTCCATGGGTATCTTGTAGAAAATCCCATACAAATCCTTATAATTCGGATACCATATTGTGTTCCTTGTGTAGTTCATAAAGAGAGCTTGGGCTGCTGTGATGAGTTTAATAAGTCCCCGTGCAGGGAAGTTAAAATTTGATGATGATGGCATAACGTTTCCGAAACGTTGGTTGGCTTAAATATCGCTGATTTTTATTCTTAAATGTAATTCGTCAAGAAAATGCATGAGGCCAACTTTAAATACTCGGGTGGGAGCTCATGTGATAATGGGGATTGTACGACTTCGAAACGTCATGTACTAGCGCATTGAAGAAGCTAACATACAGAAAATAATTTGTAGACGGAGAAAGGGGAAAATATTCTCATCCAGGTCTACCCCCACCCCTCATATCACCCAACCCTCATCCCTCATCCCCATCCCTCACCCCCACCCCCACCCCTCACCCCCGAAATAGACCTGCCGCATTTGTTCGTTGTCATTAGCCTTTAAATTTCTTGTGCTTAATATTCTCACATTAGCTGTTTAAAATGTTTAAGCGTAAAAGCCTATTTGTAAAAGTATATTTTTTACGTACAGTAATATTCTAAGCTGGAAGCAAATATCAGTAAACATTTGCAATTACGTGTTCGTTTATCGTAAACAAACTTCGTGTGACTGATTCCAGTATTTCCACTGATGAAAGCATTTAAAAGCATCTAAGCGAGGGTCTGCGTTTTGTAGTTCGAGCCGGCCTTATCTACAAAACGAAAACCCCATTGATTTCGCGCCAGTTGGTGTCTGAGGAAAAGCATCGACCTGGTTTGACTGACTCTGGTTTAATAGGCCTGTAAAAAAGCTAGTCACTCCTTCGTTTTTGGGTCTTAGGTCTTAGGGTCTTCATTTTGTAGACACCCATGCAATCAAAGAAATTCAATCAAAGCAAAGCTAAAACAAACGACAACTGTAGCAAACTATCGGCTAGCGATCCACACGAGAGTAAACTCGACATCGGCCAGTGAGACAACTTCGTCACCTCCAGCGAGCCAAAAGCAATCAAAGCAATATTTACAATTTTTACGTCAAAATTAAAGACATATGACGTTGTTTTGAATACTTGACTACAAAAAAAGTGGCGTGCACAAAACATGACTCCGTTTTTTCGAAGTTCCTAATTAGAATTTGTTTTGAATGGTTACTCGTTGGCACCAAGCGAGAGCTACATCTAGTTTATTTTGTCACTTGTCTCTAAAAGAACATGACTGGCAGTACGCCCGCCGAACTGCCTGCTTTCCAACCCGCTACACCCGTTTTCAAATACGGAAGACCACCTAAAGAAGTGGTTGATGCACTTCAAGCAAGTATTATTTTTGTACTTTTGAAGCGAGAGGAACACAAATCTTCTCGATCTTCCTGTCATTTTGTTCCAAAATATCAAAACGAGCTTTGTGTGCATGACAAAAATAGACAACGTCATTCTCGTCCCCAGAGGCCGCGATCCTTTTGGTCAGCACCAAGAATCAAAAGGAGCGCGGCCTCTGGGGACGAGAATGAGAAAACGTGAGAACTCCTTCTTCCTTGTTTAGGTTCAAAATCATCACTGCATCGTGTTGTATAGACGAAAAGCATCAAAGAATCGCAAGAGATAAGTTACATAAAGTCACAGTCTTCGAACAGCTCGTTTCGCAAAATTCAGATTTTCGAATTTGCATATTCTGCACTTCCGCTGTTTTATTCCTTGTTTAGGTTATCGCACGGAGGAATCTGACTGTTGTGACACTGGATATGTTCATTTCAGTACATGTTTATTCATTCCGTTTCGTTTCCTTTCGTTTCTTTTGTTTAGTTTCGCTTTCCTTTCCCTTCGTTTCCGAGCGAAAACACATGTCCCGCTTCTTGAAGCGTAAGCTAGAAAGAAACTCTATCTCGACAAGCTAATGTTAAAACTTCATCAGACAGTGTTTCTGTAAGTCAACTGCTGCTGTGATGTCGCGCAATTTTGTGTTAAGTGAAGGTTTTAAAACTTTTATCGCGGTAAATCAGTTTTGCCACATTAGCTCAGTTGTGCACGTTCTCTGTGAACGTTTAACTTTCTGTCTAATTTTAAATCACAATAGTTTTCTAAACTTATTAATTGCCTATAAACATAACTGACCAAGAGTCAAACATAATCATGTTAACCATTCGACGTTCGTAGTTTGGCAGTAGTGTGCGCCCATACCCAAGAAAAAGATTACTCCTTCACGTTTCTATCTTGCAACTCGAATCCAATCACAGAAAATTGTTGCAGAGATGAAATCATGCCATCAGGGTCACTTGGTGTCAATAAGAATGAATTCAGTGTAATAGATAGTACTCAGGCCAAAGATGTTGGTTACACTGTTTCTGATGCGTACAAGAAACTGATTCAGATTAACCCTAAACGTTCAGTTTAAAATACAGAAACACAAACCTGCATCCACAGATACTGAAAAGACAGCAGCAATAGCTGGTGAGTTTACAGGACCTCACAGCGAGACAGGAAGTTGCAGGGAACGTCTGTGTCGAAGAACGGTTTGTTTAACCTCAGAACAAGCCTAAAATAATCAGAAAGCAATTGTCAAAAAATAAATTGACATTTAGACAGTATTTCGGTTTTTTATTTTGGGGGGGGGGGGGGGGTGATCGTGGCTCTTGTACGGCAAACATCACATAACAAGCAAGCAGTGCTATTTTTAAATTACACATATCTTCTCAGAAATAGTTTCGCAACTCTGTATATAGCCAATGGTTTAATTACACATGCCAAACAAAGTTGGTACGCATTAGATATTGAAGTTTAATATCAGATATTCAAGTTTAATATCTTTTTGTTTTTTAAGAGCTAGTATGTTTTTGGACCAAAATATTAAGCCCAACTTCGCTTTGGCTTACATCCAGGAACTCTTTGAGGGTCTGTATAGGTATTTCTGTCGACGGCAAAATCGCGACGATCTTATATTAGAAAGGTTTTTCATATAAAGCATCCACCAGTGTTCCGTCAGAGCCAAAATTTTGGAATATATAGAAATTATCATTCGTTCGACCCACATTCAAAGACCAGAGGAATTCAAACAAAGAATTAAGCTGAAGGCGCACCTTAATATCTGTATATATCCACAATGTAGGTGTCTCACTATCAATGTCCCACACTGTAGTTTGATGATGATGACGATGATGACAATGTAGGTTTTGGATGCAAAAAGTAAAAATATGCTTTTCAAATACAGCAGTATACAACTCTATCGACGCAAAATGATAAAAGTGTCAATTTCTTGCATGTAATTCTTGGCCGGTTTTCATGTGACGTCACCAGTTTCCAAAATTAAAAATTACCAACTGTTCTGAGGTTTTAGTTTCATCAGATGTAAGAGCCCCCAAGAACTTGACGTTTTACAACAGTTAAGCTCGACAAAGTTCTTCGTTTTGTTTTGGAGGACGTTTGAATTTCCAAGTTTATTGGCTGCGTGACATTAAACATGATGGCAGCTCGACAGGGCTCTCGAGTAGGGGGGGGGGGGGGAACAGTGGGGTAAATCTCCCTTCTCCCTACTTTCTGAGCCAATTTCTCCTTCCTCCCTAAACGGTTACGTCTCTTTTTCTCCCTCCTCCCTACTTTTTCCCCCTATTTCTCCCTCCTCTCAACTTTTTTTGGGCCATTTCTCCCTCCTCCCTATTCTGTTCCTTCCCCATCCGAGTAGGTCAAAAGAGGAGTTATCGCTCAAGTTTTTGCTACCTGAATAGTTCATGTACTGAAAGAATTGCTACTTTCAATATGACGGAACTCTGGACTAATAAGTTTTCGTTTCAATAGCAAAATGACAGATGACAGATGTTTCTGTTATTGTACGGCCGCCATGTTGGTGCCCCTCAGAATGGCACCAACATAGCGTCTCCATACAAAGCTTTATAAATTTGGGTGAAACACTTTTCCGAATAACGTGCGAATAAAAAACCGCACAGACCTAAATCTTGGCTAGGTTGTTGATATATCAAATAATCTATCCGTGATATCCCAGCTTCTTGAGTTAATTTATTGAATGGTTATCAAGGTTAAAGGTGCACGTTTTCAGCCTTTTTTTAAAAAAATTACTTGGCGCTCAATGCGCTTGGCAAGATATCAACATGCCAAATTAGCCGTCAAGCACGAAACGGTTTACAACTGATACAGGTATTAGTTTCAACTTCCTTTCAAAGAAGGTACACAGGAGGGGCGCGTAGGGGCCTTTTAGAAACCGAAAAACCGCGCAAAAAATCGCCGAAAACCGAAATAAAACTCCTCACTCACAAAGCTTTGGGAGTCTTCAGAATCTCTCTTTCTGTTATTAATCTTTTTACGTATAAACTTATTTTACTTTCCGAAGTTCTTTCTGGTTATTCCCTTGTTAGTGCAGAACACATCCTAGTCTAAAAAGCTCCTTTTTTATGTAAATCGGCTCAATAGACCGATAGCAATGTGAAACTAGAAACAAACTGCATGATGAAGTGATTTGATAGGTAATTTTTGTTTAAAAAGGACACCACATTATGAAGTTGCTTTTTGATTGCCATTTTCAGAATTTTAGAACCAAACTACTTGTTTTACAACCAAACAGTCTCTCCTTCGCTTTTATTCCTCGTGAACAGAGCTAGTGAGCGCAATGTTATTCCCGAGGCGAAAACGGGAGACAACTCGCAATTGAGCTATAGAAACTCGATGCTCCACGGTCTTGCTTTGATGTTATCTTGATCTTTTCATAGACTGCTTGGCCCGGGAAGAGGTACTTCCTTATTAGAGGCTAATGGGGATGTGCCGCTGGATGTGGTCGCATTTTCACGACTGGATTGACTATCATTGGGGTCGCATTTTCAATAGAGTTACTATAATGGGGTCGCACATTTTCTGAGAGTTCTTCATATTTACGGCTTGCAAACGTACCAGAATGTTTGCGCTGTGAGTTAAAGTGTAAACTGTTTTTTATTCAATATAAGGTATATACTTCAATTGCTGGTTTTCAGTGTCACGCCATTCAAAATAGATCAAAATAAAAAATCAAAACCGTTCACTAGATTAAGTCCAGAATCTGGAAATAGAAAGAA
>JAHPZR010055733.1:5000-29549 GCA_019787425.1 Platygyra sinensis | reverse complement strand
AAACAGAAGGGAGCATTTTACATGGGTATGGTGATGCGCAGTTATGAACCTTGTATGAGCATGCGCTGTGAAAACGGTGGAACTTGTGTTCGCAGTCCCAGCTTAAAGTGCAACTGTCTGAAGGGATTCAGTTGACTTCATTGCGAAAGTAAGAATACTTTTTCCTCTTGCTAATCTCCTGTGAACCAAAAACGTGTTTAGATATGTAAGTCACAAACCGTTAATAGCCTATGGTGGGAAAAAAGTATATTGTTATCACAGAACCAAACAATGAACTTTGCAATCGAGGGTTTGAAACTGAAATCGCACAGTAGCTTGGTGGGCTAACTTGACACAGATGCCACCAGCTCAATCGGTTGGTTTTCAGCCGGTTACGTTTTTAGCAACACAAACTGACATGAAAAAACACTCTGAATGGTCCTTTAAGTTAGGTCAGCAAGCTATCCACTTCGTTGGCATGCGTAGCTTTTTACGTTGTTATCACGTATCTTATTACGTTGGTTGCCTCCGGAAGAACTTGATTTTTCCTGTTGGTCAGTAAAGCATGCATACAAGTAAACGACATTCAAGTCTTTTTCTCTTCATTTCACTCAATCGTTTTCGCCGCCTATCATTTGTTGACCGGCCAAGAGTTTTACCAAATGACGATTTTTAAGTCACGATTTTGGCCACGTACGGAAATACCGTTATGTTGAAGGAATCCTAAAAGAAGCACTTTACTAGGATAGAAAAAAAAACAAAGAGATAATGATAAAGCATAAATTTATCACCGTCCAAATGAACGAAATGTTTTACAATGTTTGATCAATGTTTGTTCGACACCGTTCAACACGATGAAACAAACTGTCCAAACGGAATAATGGTTGGTCATCAAACAGTGTTTGATCTTCGCCAAACATTTCTCGTTTGACAGGGCTTTAAACTTATGTCAGTCCCCCAGCCAGTCGCCTTCCTTAGACTTTTACATAACTTAGAATTTGCTCCCAGTTAAGATTCAACTGTCCTTAAAGGGACTCAGTCACGTTTGAAAAGCTTAGCAAAACTTTTCAAATTCGTTGTTTGCAATCCGCGTCAATCTTCTCCATCCTTAACCATCCTCGTTCCTTTATGGTTTATTATCGTCTCTTTGATGTTTTACTATCTTTACAAAGTGTTATTTTTAGGTTTCCTTCAATTTAACGGTTATTTTTTTCGATGTTCAAAAAAACTCAAGATGCCGTGACTGAGCCCCTTTAACTGTCTATAATATTACGATAAAATACAGCCTGTATTGCCAAGCCATTGGGAATGGAAAACGGTTCGATTCCAGACAATAAGATCACAGCATCTTCCACACACAACAATAGTGAGGTGGCTTGGGGAAGACTTCATCATTCACAAGGAAGTTGGACTCCAGACACAGAGACTGGGTACCAGTGGCTCCAAGTGGACTTCGAACCGGATGTGAAACTTATGACACACATCGCCACTCAAGGAAACGGAATGAACTGGTGGTGGGTAAAAAAATATTACGTCAAGTATAAGAAAGGAGGAGATGGGCTTCAAGAGTACAAGGAAAATAACAATCAAGTGGTGAGTTGAAACGCAAAAACAGAAGCCCATCACAAGGAGCCTGCAACTACCCCACATTCCTGTCACGGCGTTTCACAGACCGATCTATTTTTAGTTTGAATTTATCTCGAAAACAGACCCCCACAGTAACCTCAGTGACCAATTGCAATCACAAGCACAGACTTATGTTGATGTGTCGACATGATGTCGACATGTTCACGTGAGACTGCATTGTTTTATCCTTCCAGAAGAGTGCTCGTGTAGACTGAAACTGGCCTACTTCGCGGGAAAAATATCTAAAAATAGACCGGTCTGTAAAAATGCCGTTGCATTAGCTATGAGAGTTGCAGACTCCTGGTAATGGGCTTCTGACAAAATTATGAAGGTCCTAAACGGTTGAAAAGTGTTGTTTTAGTAGATAATTTACTTGAATCTGTTGTCTTAAGTCAATTATTGTTAATTGATCTCATTTTTTTTTATGCGTCAATTATTTTTTTTTTACAATAGCAAAAAGACGGAAGGCATAAAATTTTCTCGTTCGTTACGTCATCATTGGGTACAGTAATAAATTCATGTGTTTGTCCACTTATTAATTAGCCAATGAGTGCGTGGGAATGTCTGCAGTTATTGTAAAAACTCTTATTGAAGGTAAGATAAAGTCTGCATATATAAGAGCTAAGTGGCCCACCAGACCGGAGTTTTTCCCGGTTCCTGTATCATAATGCAGCTAGGTATATTTCTACTCCCCCTGGATTGGCTGGTAGTCCATCTTAGGTCACTCCAAGCATTCTGCTCAGCGGCAGTACCCATTTATACACCTAGTTGAAGAGAGTAAAGTGTCTTGTCCAAGAACACATGCAACACAATGTCCCGGCCAGGGCTCGAACCCAGACCGCTCGATCCGGAGACGAGTGCACTAACCACGAGTGCTCAATGTTAATTTGTGAGACCATTATTGCCTCTAAAAATCCTCCTTGGGGAAGTGTTAACAAAGCATGCATGTATAAATAGTAACTTCAATGTTTTCTCTCTTTCTTTAGCTTTTCCCAGGCAATAAAAACAAGGATGATGAAGTCAAGAACAAGATTTCCAATCCTATTCAAGCGGATACTGTGCGCATAATACCGACAGAATTTTCTGGAAGGATTGCTTTGAGAATTGAATTGTACGGATGTGAAGTTTAGTCAGTAGTAGTTCCATAAAGTTGGTAAAAGAAGTTATAAAATAGCTGAAAACCTAGCTTTATATCAATTCCAGCAGATAAATTTGCTATGTGTCTAGTGGGAAGCACCGGGACCCCGAGCGACGAGGGGCTCCCAATTTTTCAAATAAACCCTGATCCAGCTCTAAGAGGTACCAAATAAAAAAAACACACGATGTCCTGTTACATTTTTAGCTCAATACCCTAAAACTGGTACCGCAAAAAGCTACTGATGCGGAGTTCTCGAGGTTGAACGTTATAAGAAGTACCAAACTTGTTTTTTTAACGCCTAAAAACTACGACGTCTTTTTATATAGGAGTCTCCCCGGAGACCGGGACCGGCTGGCATACAAACAGGCCCTAACATTTAATCAATAAGCTCAGGCTCTTAGCTGTAAGAGTCAAATAATTTTCTGAGATTATCAAAACAATCCTTAAACTATATATACATCGAATAATCACTTGTTCGTAGACCATCGTAGCTTGATTAAGAATATAACGCAAACAGCGGTGATAAACCTTGTATTCCAACCCATTCTAAAACAGAACTTGAGGTGAGGTTTTGTAGACTAGTCAGATACATTTTCCATTTGACAGTTACAATTTTTGAATACGACCAGTTTCAAAAGCCCAGTAAAGCCAGGTGCTATCATGAGTTAAACAAGCACATGGTTGTGATGTCAAATTGTAAAACCCCAACAGAATTTTTGAAACCATGTACTTGTGTATTTTAACCCTTTACTGCCCTAGGGGGTCTCCCTTTGACGAGTAAACTGCGCCTGGGGTTAGACAGCTAGAGTAAAATCTGTAAGTCACTCTTTGGCAGTAGAAGGTTAGAAACTAAATACACCACTGTTTTATCTTGTTGTTTTAGGAGAGAAGGTACTCGGTCATAATGTTTAGCACTGTTGACCAAAACTGCAGCCAGGTCTATCAGTCTAATATTTACAAGAAATAAAAAGACCCCATTGTCGACCTTAATTATGACATAAACCGTTAACACTTGGAAAAGAAGACAGAAATATTTAACAGGGCTGAACAGAAATACGAGTTGCGTGATTTCGTACCAAGTCGTATTAACAATTACTATAAATGTTAATTTTAAAGGGCAATGATATAGCTTTAATTTGATGAACCATGCGATGTTTTTGAAGATCACTTTTTAATCAAAACATGATTCGGATGAAACATCATCCATCGTCAGTTGTAAAATTAGAAATAAAATAAAACTGTGCAAAAAAAAAGTGCAGCAAACTAAGATATTAAAAAGAACAATTAAGGAAGAAGGCAAGAACCAAACAATATTGAAGTATGTATAAGCTAAGACAAGGGCTCTTAAAAATTAGTATAAAAGGAATAAATTAAGATGTTTGACTTGAGAATTTTAAGACGACTGCTCCCAAAGGATGTACTGATGGCTTCTTTAATTTTCAAATGGAAGCTTGAATTATGGAAAAGAGTTGAGGATTTCAAAGCAATCTTCTAAACAAAGGGAATGACATTTTTCAGAGCCTCTCAGGTGCTTAATAAAGATGTGGGAATGTTTGTCGGAGGTAAGGGTGTGACAATACATGGAACTATCGATGCATCGCGACGTTTAATGCAGCGATAGCGATGGATCGATAGTGAAAATGAAATATCGATAACAATTGCGATAGTGTAGCCAACTATCAATAGTTTCTATTCTTCTAACATTTTAACTTGTTTGGAAAATAAAACGACATTTTTTTTTAAAGGTAAAAAAGAAACCTGAAACAATCCGCCTACTGCAACTAGCATTTTTAGCGTCTTGATTCTTGAAACACAATAGGGTCGTGCCATCCATTGTGTTCCCCAGTACCTGTATTGACTACTACTCCTTAGATTTTTCTTTAAGTGCAAGGCATTAAGTAGATACAGACATTCCTGAAAACTATCGCAATACTATTGCAATAGTACCTACACTATCACAATAATATCACAATATCCATGTGACCTTTTGCAATACAATTGCAATAGTTAAAATGCCCTCAATAGTCACCCCTAGTCGGAGGAGGGGTATTCACGTATGCGAGTGCAGGATTGCTCACCGGAGCCGATATACAAAATATCCGCTCCGCAGGGCTTGACGCGCTGGCCTGGATTCTTATGCATTGGCATGGAACTTGCTGGGAAGCCCGCTTTAAACCAACTCGAAAATGCTCGTTTTTGGGATGAATGTAGCTGATAAATTTTAATGTATGGATGAGATACCCTTGGAACGAGGTTGCATCAACCGAAGGCATTTCGCCAGAAGAATTGACTCAGGGTGCGGCCTGGTAATAATGTAACAGTAGGATTCGTCCATCCCGACATGCGCTGCGTCATATTCAGTTATATGACCCCTGGGTGACAAATAAGCTGTCAAACTGGAAAGCGAAAACGTTGCTATTGCAGACGCGTTCAAGTCTTAGCAAAAACGTTTACCTACAGCGCTCTACAGAATTGATAAGATTGGACTTTATTTTAACAAGGTAAGTTTCCTATGCTTTCTCTTGTCCGCTGTAGTGTTACACCTACTGTAAGGCCTGCTCTTCTATTCTGAGTTTGCCGTTATTGTTCTGACCAAGTTGGATACAAATTATAATTTTGCGTTATCTTTTTGATGTAATTTCCGTTTAGACAACTAGATCTTCTTTGTTGTTTAACACATTTCGTAAATTCTTTATTCACTTATTTAGATGTTTATAATTTTATTTCAGCAATCGTCACAATCGTTTCGTGTGACGGTACTATATACAGTCTGTAGCTAAATTAAGACCATTTAGTCAGGTACGCCAGTCAGTCAGTATGCTGTTGTATGTCATCGCAATAGTACCGGGAATAGTGTCTGTCGTCTTTGACAAACTCATTTTTGCGCCCTTTCTTTTTGATTTGCGCCTTATACATTAGATGCAAGGTGCTTACTAGTACAGCTGATGCTTACTATGCAAATTTAATTCAAATAGCCCCTTTCACGGTTAATTTTTCTCATTTGCATTACAATGTAATCTGATGTGGATACGAGGCAATTTCGGGCTGAAACTAGAAAATAGCCCGAAATTACCTTGCATACATGCTAGATTTTATTGTAATGCAAATTAGCAAAGTTAACCGTGAAGTATTCTCATCATATCGCGAACAGTCATCGACAGACATCGCTTTGCTCATTTCTTCTGTATCGCGCTCGCCGAATTTTTTCCGCAGATCGCTTCGCTCATTCTACTGTTTCGCGCTCGCTGAATCATTCTCGTCCTTGCCAGGCGCCTGTTTGCAGGCTACGACAGTCAGACGGACAGACCTGAAATGATTTAGCAAAATTCTCGAAATGCCGTTGTTTTGATTTTTGCTATATCAGTTTTGGCTTATTGAAAGCATATTTATGGAAAATGGAGCAGTTCGTTCTGCTCTGATTTTTTAGAATAATGGTAATGTGGCAGAAATAAAAGAAGAACGAAATCTTATTATGTGAATTTGAGCTGTTGCCTTTTATTACACTCCTTCCGTGTTGATTTGCCTCGAAAGTAACGTTTTGACAGAATTCCACCCTTAAGACTTGAAGTCTTAAGACGGGGTGGAATTCTGTAAGAGACTTTCGTTTTCACTGTGATGTTTTCCAATCAGGTTATACTTAGTTTTATAGTGCGCGCAAATATATATTTTGTTGGCATGAGTTCGGTTTGAACGCCTCCTAAGATTGGAGGCAACGAGATTTTACACGCAGTTGAATGTTCCGTTGTTTCTACTTCTACTTCCAGGGTTACAGAGGATGCAAGTGTTTGGCGTTAACACTTTTTTTCCAATTTTGGAATAACCTAGTGAGACGCAAATCTGGAAAGAACTGTATTGCGGTGCAAAGCAGACTTTTTATCGCGAGTCTCACTTTCTTGAACGGCATGTGACGCGAGAATAACAATTTTGTCCTTTTAGGCTTGTCGTAGATCGACTCTTTCTCGACACAGAACAAAAGCAACTGCAAGAAGTTTTTTTGTTCCGCCAGTTCGAATGTAATTTATTTTAACATTAACGCGAAACTAACTATGCCCACTGAGACAAGATATGATGACCTTATGAGAAGAAATACTTTGTCGACGGTTCAGTTTTTCTCTAAATACGAACTAACTGAAGCATGTTTGATGAACATGTTGCCGGGTTAACTTTCATCCTAGTAGCCGGGGTTAATTAATGGGTAGCTGTTGCAGTCTGGCAAATGTTTTTCAAAACATATAGGCCTGCTTGGGTTCCGGTCTTCATCCGGGGTCTTTAGTTTGGTCTTACACTACTACGCAAGGGTCGCACTCGGCATAACCTGCGATCAGGTGTTCTTTTAACTCTCTTCTTACTAATTCTGGAACGTGGCTTGGTGTGTAAGGCAGGACACGGGATGCAAACAATGTGTTAAAATCGAAAAAAATTTTGGTTATATGTAAATTGTGGATATACTATAAGTCGCTATTACGGCTATTAACATACTTCAAAAATGCAGTTTGATATTAGCCATAATAGTCATAATAGGCAATGCCTCAGTCCAATATTTTAACACATGCATTCGCTTACTTGAGAGTTAAATGGCTAAAAAGACATGTTTGTTTGATTTTCATGAAAGCTCCGAGGCAGCAATTCGGTTCTTTTTTACGTTTTTCCCAAGTCGCTAAATTTTAGAAGTCCACCAGAGTTATGGCAAAGCTCAAACTGATATCCAGTAGCAATGACGTTACATAAACATCTTCAGTTGTCTAGCCGGCTCAACGGGTCTGAAATCCCAAAAAAATCATACAAGACCATACGGTAGCTGATAAAAGCAGATCTCTCAAATTTTGTTAACAATGTGTCCTCGACTTCTACAAAGTACTCTTTCAATTTTTTTGTCCTAATTTTTTCTGTGACTTCATAGCTCACTTGGTAGAGCACTGCAGCGCTAACGCTGATTTCCCTTTCGTAAACGGTCGATGCAATTTTTATCGGTCGATGCTATTTTCGCAAACAGTCGATGCCATCATTGTAACCAAGCCTTTCAGAATGAACGATGCCATATCTACTTTAGTTTCGGCCTGGAGAAGGTAGAAACTGGTATAATTCTTTGATGGAGTAGAATGTACTCACCAAATGCCTTAATTTTCATATTCACACTGGTTTGCTTGCGGTTAGCTCTTATTTGATGTTTGGGGCAACTCTATCATTAATGTCCATAATGTTCGCTTTGTAAAATGTATTCTATATACAAGGCTAAAATGTTAAAAAAATTAAAAAGTTTAAACCAAACGTTTTCGGCTGTTTGCCATCATCAGGGTTAAAAAAGGTGACCGTCCACACGTACATATATATCTTATGTAATTCCCGATGGGAAAAGTTTGGAGACATAAGAAATAACTTGTTTGTTCATACAGGGGCGGAATTGTTGGATCATTAGTCCCTCGACGATCCTGCGCTTGTGGAATGTTTGTGCTGAGGAGAGAACACGCCAAGTGAAAGAATATGATGGGTTTTCCCGCAGGTGTTTTGTAGGTTCAGAGGTGTGAGCAGGATTTGAATGCTCCGCAATCATCGCGTACTGCTAAGTTTCTCACAGTCTCGCCAATGTAATCAACGCCACAAGAGCAATCACCTTTGTAAACAACTTTGGATCTGTGAGTGTTTTTGTCTTTGTTGTTAAAGAGGCTTTTGATTTGCCTTGTTTGCCATAGGATTATCAAGATGAAATTGAAATTAGTAAACTTGTTTAGTTTTTAGACTTTATTGAAAAACTAAACAAGTTTACTTATTTCAAATTCATCTTTATAATCCTATGGCAAACAAGGCAAATCAAAAGCCTCTTTAACAACAAAGACAAAAACACTCACAGATCCAAAGTTGTTTACAAAGGTGATTGCTCTTGTGGCGTTGATTACATTGGCGAGACTGTGAGAAACTTAGCAGTACGAATTGCGGAGCATTCAAATCCTGCTCACACCTCTGAACCTGCAAAACACCTGCGGGAAAACCCATCACATTCTTTCACTTGGCGTGTTCTCTCCTCAGCACAAACATTCCACAAGCGCAGGATCGTCGAGGGACTAATGATCCAACAATTCCACCCCTGTTTGAACAAACAAG
Organism: Platygyra sinensis; assembly: GCA_019787425.1. Classification (NCBI taxonomy): domain Eukaryota; kingdom Metazoa; phylum Cnidaria; class Anthozoa; order Scleractinia; family Merulinidae; genus Platygyra; species Platygyra sinensis. Next base: position 20,707 of record JAHPZR010055733.1, on the reverse strand, counting down.
TTATTTCTTATGTCTCCAAACTTTTCCCATCGGGAATTACATAAGATATATATGTACGTGTGGACGGTCACCTTTTTTTTAACCCTGATGATGGCAAACAGCCGAAAACGTTTGGTTTAAACTTTTTAATTTTTTAACATTTTAGCCTTGTATATAGAATACATCTATCATTAATGTTTAAGAAGGTCCCGTTTTAAAGTTAAATTTTGGGGAGATCATCAGTTGGCGGTTCTACCTGGTAGTGTAGTGGTATAAGAGGGATGTCAGGAAACAGAGGTTCCTGGTTTGATACTAGGTGGTTACTTGCAAATTTTCCTTTTTTCTTTAATTTAGTAGAGAAAAATTCGTTTTCAGTTAGAAAAGATTTCTAAGTGTCGCGAAAATGGCATCGACCGTTAAAAATGGCGTCGACCGTTAACGAAAGGGAAATGCGCAGCGCTAACGCAGAGGCCATGGGTTCGAATCCCGTTATAAAGTCCTGAATTTTTTTTTTTCTGGCTAAAATTAGCAATTGCTTAAATTGCAATTACACTGAACTGCGATGATCACATCTCAATTTCATGTGTATTCTCGCAGTTCAAATTAACTTCATTTCACGTCTCATGCCTGTCACGGGTAAAGATGAACTCGATAAATTAGTTTGCTTCAAACATATGGGTTTTCATAGCTCAGTTGGTAGAGCACTGCAGCGCTAACGCAGAGGCCATGGTCTTGAATCCCGTTGAAGCCCTAAATTTTTCAGTTTTTTTCTTGATAAAATTTGCAATTGCTTAAATAGCGATTTCAACTGCGATGATCACATCTCAATTTCATCTGTATTCCTGCAGTTCAAATTAACTTCATTTCACGTCTCATTCCTGTCAAGGGGATGAACTAGATGAATTAGTCTGCTCGCAACATATGGGTCTTCACAGCTCAGCTGGTAGAGCACTGGAGCGCTAACGCAGAGGCCATCGGTTTGAATCCCGTTGAAGCCCTAAACGTTTTTCAGGCTAAAATTAGCAATTGCTTAAATTGCAATTACACTGAACTGCGATGATCACATCTCAATTTCATGTGTATTCTCGCAGTTCAAATTAACTTCATTTTACGTCTTATACCTGTCACGGGTAAAGATGAACTCGATAAATAAGTTTGCTCCAAACATATGGGTTTTAATAGTTCAGCTGGTAGAGCACTGCAGCGCTAACGCAGAAGCCATGGCTTCGAATCCCGTTGAAGCGCTAAGGCAGAGGCCATGGGTTTGAATCCCGTTGAAGCCCTAATTTTTTTTTTCGGGATAAAATTTGCAATTACTTAAATTGCAATTACAACTGCGATGATCACATCTCAATTTCATCTGTATTCCTGCAGTTCAAATTAACTTCATTTCACGTCTCATCCCTATCAAGGGGATGAACTAGATGAATTAGTCTGCCCGCAACATATGGGTCTTCATAGCTCAGCTGGTAGAGCACTGGAGCGCTAACGCAGAGACCATCGGTTTGAATCCCGTTGAAGCTCTAAACTTTTTTCGGGCTAAAATTTGCATTTACTTAAATTCGGATTACAACTGCGATGATCACATCTCAATTTCATTGTATTCACGCAGTTCAAATTAACTTCATTTCACATCTCATCCCTGTCATAGGTAAGATGAACTACATAATTGGTTAGCTCTCAACATATGGGTCTTCATAGCTCAGTTGGTAGAGCACTGCAGCGCTGGCGCAGAGGCCATCTGTTCGAATCCCGTTGAAGACCTAAGATTTTTTGCGGCTAAAATTTGCAATTGCTTAAATTGCAATTACACTGAACTGCGATGATCACATCTCAATTTCGTCTGTATTCTCGCAGTTCAAGGCAACTTCATTTCCTGTCTCATCCCTGTCACGGGTAAAGATGAACTAGATGAATTGGTCTGCTCCAAACATATGGGTCTTTATAGCTCAGTTGGTAGTGTACTGCAGCGCTAACGCAGAGGCCATGGGTTCGAATCCCGTTCAGTAAAGTCTTGAAATTATTTTTTCCGGCTAAAATTAGCAATTGCTTAAATTGCAATTACACTGATTTGCGATGATCACATCTCAATTTCATGTGTATTCTCGCAGTTCAAATTAACTTCATTTTACGTCTTATACCTGTCACGGGTAAAGATGATCTCGATAAATTAGTTTGCTCCAAACATATGGGTTTTCATAGCTCAGTTGGTAGAGCACTGCAGCGCTAACGCAGAGGCCATGGTTTTGAATCCCGTTGAAGCCCTAAATTTTTCAGTTTTTTTCGGGATAAAATTTGCAATTGCTTAAATAGCGATTTCAACTGCAATGATCACAGCTCAATTTCATCTGTATTCCTGTAGTTCAAATTAACTTCATTTCACGTCTCATTCCTGTCACGGGTAAAAATGAACTCGATAAATTGGTTTGCTCCCAACATATTGGTTTTAATAGTTCAGCTGGTAGAGCACTGCAGCGCTAACGCAGAAGCCATGGCTTGGAATCCCGTTGAAGCGCTTAGTTAGAGGCCATGGGTTTGAATCCCGTTGAAGCCCTAATTTTTTTTTCGGGATAAAATTTGTAATTACTTAAATTGCAATTACAACTGCGATGATCACATCTCAATTTCATCTGTATTCCTGCAGTTCAAATTAACTTCCTTTCACGTCTCATCCCTGTCACCTGTCATCCCTACTGTCATCACCCTGTCTCATCCCTGTCACCCTGTCATCCCTGCCGTGATAAATTGTTTTGCTCTCAACATATGGGTCTTCATAGCTCAGTTGTTAGAGCACTGCAGCGCTCGAATCCCTAGGCTGTTGAAGCCCTAAACTTTTTTCGGGCTAAAATTTGCATTTACTTAAATTGGGATTACAACTGCGATGATCACATCTCAAGTTCATCTGTATTCCCGCATTTGAAATTAACTTCATTTCACATCTCATCCCTGTCACAGGTAAGATGAACTACATAAATTGGTTAGCTCTCAACATATGGGTCTCCATAGCTCAGTTGGTAGAGCACTGCAGCGCTGGCGCAGAGGCCATCGGTTCGAATCCCGTTGAAGACCTAAGATTTTTTGCGGCTAAAATTAGCAATTGCTTAAATTGCAATTACACTGAACTGCGATGATCACATCTCAATTTCGTCTGTATTCTCGCAGTTCAAGTCAACTTCATTTCCTGTCTCATCCCTGTCACGGGTAAAGATGAACTAGATGAATTGGTCTGCTCCAAACATATGGGTCTTTATAGCTCATTTGGTAGTGTACTGCAGCGCTAACGCAGAGGCCATGGGTTCGAATCCCGTTCAGTAAAGTCCTGAAATTATTTTTTCGGGCTAAAATTAGCAATTGCTTAAATTGCAATTACTGAACTGCGATGATCACATCTCAATTTCATCTGTATTCCTCGCAGTTCAAATTAACTTCATTTTACGTCTTATACCTGTCACGGGTAAAGATGAACTCGATAAATTAGTTTGCTCTCAAACATATGGGTTTCATAGCTCAGTTGGTAGAGCACTGCAGCGCTCGCAAGGTCATGTTGAATCCCGTTGAAGCCCTAAACGTTTTTTCGGGCTAAAATTTGCAATTACTTAAATTGCGATTACAACTGCGATGATCACATCTCAATTCATCTGTATTCCTGTAGTTCAAATTAACTTCATTTCACATTCATCCCTGTCACAGGTAAGATGAACTACATAAATTGGTTAGCTCTCAACATATGGGTCTTCATAGCTCAGTTGGTAGAGCACTGCAGCGCTGGCGCAGAGGCCATCGGTTCGAATCCCGTTGAAGCCCTAAGATTTTTTGCGGCTAAAATTTGCAATTGCTTAAATTGCGAGTCACAACTGCGAAGATCACATCTCAATTTCATCTGAAAGTAATCCGCTGATATAAAGTATAACATGTAATCTTAAGAACATGTTAAGAACGTCTTCAGCCTCAGGTCGCAAAAATTCAGTGTAACAACGTTCAGCCTCAGCTCCAAAATTAAACGTTCTTACGAAAAAACAGAGTGTACTTAGCTAACCAGTGAAGCTATATCGCTCGGGCGTGAAGGTAGAGTGAATGTTTCAATATTTGAAAGCTAAACCTGTCCGAAAACTGATCCAAGGTAAAAGTAAGTGAAGGATTAGTCAATATAACTATACAAAGTCCGAGATAAAAATTAACATCAGTCAGTAGATAAACATACACAAGTGATTCTTTTGGCAGGTGAGGGAAGGCAGCTACAATTACCTAAAGAGCGAAATACAGATAAAGAAATACCTATTCTATTAAAGCTGTGAATTTTCAGAGTGTATGAGAAACTGCACCATTTTCTACGGAGCTCTAGCTTGATGTTTTTGTAGCGGAGGGGATCTAAATTGAATGTTTATGAGAAAAGAAAACAAACTACGCTATGGTGTTTCGAAACTTTTAGCTTTTCTGAACGATACGATGGTTGGCGGCACTTATTTCTCAGTTCCTGTGCCCATCTCAACATAAACTCTATCGGAAGATTACTGCCAGGTTTGGCATTTGGGGATTTGTCCGAGAAGAAAACACGAAGAAGATCCAGGCCAGTTTTTTCATAATCATGATAATACATACGTTAGCATAGCCATTGCAAAGTAGTTAATGACGTCACATGTGTCAATGTGCATAATTTAAAAATGACATGCCAATTAGTTAACTATTAAAGGCGGCGAAATACGAGATACAAAAACCCTCAACTTGTCGCGCAACATTATTTCGTTGCAAGTTTTTGTCGATGTTTCCCGTTTGTCACCTCGCGTGATCAACTTGTCGCGCAACAAAAACATTTGTTGCGGGTTGAAAGAAGTTGTTACGAAAAGTAGAGCGCGGGTCTACTTTGAGCAACAAATTTTGGCCTTGTTGTTCGTTTTTCATCAAACTCACAACTTGTCGCGCAACAAATCTGCTCGTGCCCTAGCAAATCAACCAATCAGCGCGTCGCATTTCTTCAACCCGCAACAAATGTTTTTGTTGCCGGTCAAGTTGATCACGCAAGGTGAAAAACGGGAAACATCGACGAAAACTTGCAACGAAACAATGTTGCGCGACAAGTTGAGGGTTTTTGTATGTCGTATTTCGCCGCCTTAAAGAAAACCCCCTCATGACCAAAATTCTCAGTGCTTTGTAATACGGGATTTCACGTTGTAAACAGTGATTTATTTGCAATGTTTTCCAGTGACTTTCAGTAATTGCAAGCTTATTATGTATTTTTTTTTACCACAGATCACGTGATCATTCTTACGCTTGAATAGCACACCAGGCATGATACCGTATTCGGCATTCATCTTACTCTACATCATCCTCTTTTCTAAAGATACCGCTGACTCTAGTCACTGCCTCACAAGTTTTTCAGATACAGATCACGTTCTTGCTGGTCACGTGATGCGTACTCTCAATTACAAGTCTTTTGAGAGCTGTACATTTTCCTGTGAACTGGAGCCGCAATGCTTCAGTGTCAACTACTTTTCATTGCACAAAACGTGCCAGCTGAACGACGCAACCAAGGAATACTTTCCTGGTGACTTGGTGAAACAGAAGGGAGCATTTTACATGGGTATGGTGATGCGCAGTTTTGATCCTTGTACGAGCATGCGCTGTGAAAACGGTGGAACTTGTGTTCGCAGTCCCAGCTTAAAGTGCAAGTGTCTGAAGGGATTCAGTGGACGTCGTTGCGAAAGTAAGAATATCTTTTCCTCTTGCTAAACTCGTGTGAACCAAAAACATGTTTATAAATATAGGTCACAAACCGTTAATACCCCATGGTGGGAAAAAAGTATATTGTTATCGCAGAACCAAACAATGAACTTTGCAATCGAGGGTTTAAAACTGAAATCGCACAGTAGCTTGGTGGGCTAAGTTGACATGGATGGCACCAGCTCAATCAGTCGGTTTTCAGCCGGTTACGTTTTTAGCAACACAAACTGACATGAAAAAAGCACTCTAAATGGTCCTTTAAATTCGGTCAACAAGCTATCCACTTCGTTGGCATGCGTAGCTTTTTACGTTTTTATTACGTATCTTATTACGTTGGTTGCCTCCAGAGGAACTTGATTTTTCCTGTGTGTCAGTAAAGCATGCATACAAGTAAACGACATTCATGTCTTTTTCTCTCCACTTCACTCAGTCGTTTTCGCCGCTTATCATTTGTTGATAGGCTAACGGTTTCACCAAATGACGATTTTTAAGTCGTGATTTTGGCCACGTACGGAAATACCGTTATGTTGAAGGAGTCCTAAAAAAACAGTTTACTAGGAGAGAAAAAAAAATCAGAGATAATGATAAAGCATAAAGGAACAAGGGTGGCTAAGGATGAAGAGCATTGACACGGATTATAAACGAAGAGCTTGAAAAGTTTAGGCTTAACTATTCAAGATGCGCAACTGTGACTTAGTTTCTTTAAGTCAGAATCTAACAGATTATGTAATTATTTCATTTATTTTATTTATTTATCTCGCCCCTTCCAAATTACAAAACAATGCAGAACAAAATCTTATTATAAAACTAATTTTCATAACTGTATAAATGTGTTTTTAAAACAGCTCTTCAAGCACTGGGGATGGAAAGTGGTGCAATTCCTAATGCTAATATAGGAGCTTCATCTGAAAAGACTGGTTATGAGGCGTGGAGAGGACGGCTTAACGGACAATCCTGTTGGATGCCAACAAACAATAAAAGTACCGAATTCATTACGGTGACGTTTGCAACAATGGTAAGGATTGTTGCCATAGCTACGCAAGGTGCCCCAGTGGATGGCTGCTGGGTTAAGAGTTTCTATATTGAAACTGGTGCCGGGGGCGCTTCGGTAATTGGCCAAGAGGTAAACAAGTAATTGTTTCTAATCCCTCACCTCAATTGCCCCGTAACTGGGTTTTTGTCAGTATTCTATATTTAACAATTACGAGAGCGCATTAGATATCAGATATAGTTAGCACGGGGGAAAGGCTCCCATAGAAAAGGGGGAGGAATTCTCATCGGAATTCTTGGAAAGAACCTGTAAGAAGTACCAACGCCCTGTTTTGTGGGGGTGGCCTTAAACGTCTTTCACTCTTAAGAGGTACCGAAAACAATACCTTCACTGGCACTTTCATAATTTTAAATGGCGATGAAAATGATTTCTTCGAATACTTTTTACTCGTAAAGTGGATTATCACATATCACATATCATCAAGGATTGTTGCCATAGCTACGCAAGGTGCCCCAATGGATGGCTGCTGGGTTAAGAGTTTCTCTATTTAATATGGTGTCGCGGGCGCAACAGTAATTGACCGTAAGGTAAACAACCCCTAACCTCAATTGTCTCACAACTGGATTTTTGTCAGTGTAGATTGTAGACTGTTGATAATTATAAATTAGATATCAGCAGGAGGCTCCTGATATCAGATATAGTTAGCACGGTAGAGGGGCAGGGGAAGGCCCCCATATAAAGGGACGGGATTGTTCATCGGATTTCTTGAAAACAACCTGTAAGAGGTACCAATGCCCTGTTTTGTGAAACATGATGATGCAAAGGACCGCAAACGAAAAAGCTGCCTCTGAACGCAGAATCTGTAAAAGATCAGATCAGCCAAAAATGGAAAGTAACAAACAATGAAGCAAGGCTGATGGGCGTGGCCTTAAAAGTTTTTAACTCTTAAAGGGGCAGTGTCAGGCTATATGGCAACTTTATAAAAATCTAGAAAGTGTCTTCGCATCAATAGCCCTTTTCACGGTTAACTTTTCTCATTTGCATTACAATAAAATCTAGCATGTATGCGAGGCAATTTCGGGCTATTTGGTAGTTTTAGCCCGAATTTGCCTCGCATCTGTGTTGGATTACATTGTAATGTAAATGAGAAAAATTAACCGTGAAAAGGGCTATTGAATTCCTAAACTAATGGTCTAGGTTTGTTATTGAATACTATTTGAAGGTACTGAAACTGTTTCCTGTCGCCTGTCGCTAAGTATAGTAAGCATGGAAATGGATTGAAATTTGAAAAAAATTGGCCGGTTTTTTCAAATTTGATGCTACGTCTTCGAAAAATCTCCAAGAAATTTGTTATGGTTAGCCCTCTCTGATAAAATTCATTCGCTATCTTTGTCGTAGCTTTGCAGAAGCATTTTGTTTATGAGTAAAGCCTCAAAGTAATGATTTTAGCCCAGAATTGACCTAAAACAATACCTTCACTGGCACTTTTATAATCTAAATGGCGATAAAAATGATTTACTCGTTAAGTGGATTATCACATATCACATATCACGTGTCACATATCACAGATCACAGATCACAGATCACAGATCAAATATCACATAGCACATATCACATAGCACGTATCGCACATCACAGATCACACGTCACAGATCACATATCACATATCACGTATCACGTATCAAAGGTCGCCCGCCATATTCAAAAGGTACCACGAAAGCTCCCGCCGTGGACCTTTCAGTGCTGAACAGCCTGAGAGGTGCCGAAACCGCTTCATTAACCACAAAAGGTACGGCGAGCACCCCCATCCTTTTTATAGGGGAGAACCCCTTCCCCCGGCTAACAATTCGTTCGCGAGCCTAGTTTTGCTACAATCATATTTTGATTTTTGATTTCGAGTAAATAGTAAAAAAATTCAAATTATGTTTCACCTTTCGTGTTTATGCAGGTGTATCAGGCGAATTCCGACAAGAACACAGTAGTGACAAACACGCCCTCGAGTCCTATTTATGCCGACTGGATAAGAATCTATCCTTCAAGCTGGTTCTCATGTATTGCTTTGAGGATAGAGGTGTACGGATATCAATAGCTACAAACTTCCACTTGCTTATGGGATTTCACTAAGCATTCTAACTGGCGCGTATAAATAGATTACTTCATAGAAAGTGCGACGTACGGATTTTTATTCACGAGTTGCAAAACTTTGCAAAACGAACGAGTGAGCGCAGCGAACGAGTGAGTTTTCAAAGTTTTGCAACGAGTGAATAAAAATCCGTGCAAAGCACTTTCTATGTTGTAATCTGTTTATTGTATATATAACGAGAATTAAACACAACCATTAAATCAGTTTTAGTTTTTTTCCGGCACCATAAGTTTACATGCAGAACGCTGAGAACGTAATGAATGACCGAGCGTAATGAAAAACAAATCTGCTTTCCAGTCCAGATATAGGCGTACAACGAGCCTACACAAGCTTAAATATAATAGGGGAGAATTCGTAAATACATAGTGAGAAACTTTTTTCGTTTGTCCATAATTACTGTCAGATTCAATCATGTCATGGCGACGTTCCGCGCTGTGCAAAGACAAATTCGGACTCTGCTGACTTACACTGTTTAAATTTGAATGTTCCTCCTTGAATGTTGTTGGCTTTCTGATGTTAAATTTACTTCCACGGTTTCTTGAATGGCCATTGATTCTCAAACTGAAGTTCTAGCGCTCAAGATATTTGTTAGATATATTCCATTGCTGTTTTTCCGAAAGTGAAGTAAAACGGGAACCGAAGCCATGACTTCAAGCGCACGCTGATTTCAAGCCCGCGCTTCTCGGAAGCCATTAGAGTGCTTAACTCTGATTGGCTAAGTGATTCTATCATGAACGGTGATTGGTTATATTTTTCACATGTGAAGAACGCTATACGCAAACCTGATTGGACGTATCGCTTTTTTCACCGGTGAAATATAGCACATATAGAGTTCTATTTGTAAGTTTTATTGCCTAAATTCTCGCTATATATACAATAAAAGTACGTTTGTTTTTGGTTTGTTATCTTTCAGAAATTGACCGATCAGCCATTTACTGAACGGCACGCGGTTTTAAGGTCGGCACACAGGAGGGGACTGGTCCCTGCAACTAGTCCTCTGAATTAAGAGTTTACACGAAGGGACTGGTCGCAGGGACTTGTCAGCACAAGAATTTCAACTTTTCTTTTCTCTTATTTAATATGCAAGGAAACCAAACTAGTGTTACTGAGTCTACCGATGATGGCATTAAAAAGCTGATGACAAGTGCTGTTCTGGAAAGTAGAAAAAGTCACCAAATACGCTGTCAATGTCTTTGAAGGTGGAGAAAGTCACGAGTAGACTTTTAATAGTTAGTCCTAGGTAAATTTAAACCGATTCATTTTACAAAATAAAGATTTAATACAATGTGATAACTAACTATAAAATAAACCAATCGTTCACGTCCGACTTTAGCGTGGAGGAAGGAGAGAAAAATTCCAGTCGCACTTGAAATCATGGAGCCGGCAGAATTGTCAACCATGTTGAAACCTCTTTTACACAGAAGCCAGAAAATTCAGTGGAAGGAAAACCATACAGTCGCAGCTTGGTCTGAATGCTCCAGAAAGTTTTGCAAATTTGGCAGGGTTTAACACCATTCTCTACTTCGGAAAGAGAGGCCGTGAAAACCAACGCGAGATGAAACCCCGGTGACCTTTAGCTCAAAACAACAACAACCGACTGAAGTACTTCATCTCAAGCGAGAGAGTGACGAAAAATCAGTCCACCTTCAAGTGCTACAGATTTTACACATTCTGTGTTTCACAGATGTAAATTCTGAGACTGAAATTCATTTCTTTCTAGTCAAGTTTATGAACAGTACGTCGGAATATATACACCAAAAGCGCCAAGTTTTCGAAGTTTTTGATCCAAGGGGCGTTACGAGAATTAAATTCACATGACAGCTTGTCAAATTTGGTCCAATCACAGTGGAAATAAAGTTAGTTAAACCAATCAAATTTACTTTGCTCCCTCACGTCAATCACGTGCATTCGCCATCAGATCACCAATGGCTTTTTTACCATCAGTTTACGAGCGGTTTATTGCGAACTGAAGATTAATGGGAGGGTTATAAAATAAATAAACCTCTTTCTGGCTTGCTGGTATGTCGGCTGATAATGTCCTTGGCTGAGAGATTGTCCTCAAAATTTCACATTTGCCCTCGAAGCTTCGCTTCTCGGCCAAATGTTCATTTTTCGGACAATCTCTCAGCCGCGGACATTATCAGTCGACATACCAGCCGCCTGAAGGGGTTTATTTATTAAATATCCCCCAATTTTCAAAACGGCGCGCGTTGCGAAAAAGATTTGAAGGATAATAAGCACGATAGCCTCCATTTGGCGCGAAAATACGCTAGGATATTTGTGCTTGGACATTATCTGTTCCTCGAAGCTCACAGTTTTCCTCGAGCTACCCTCTCGGAAAACTGTTCGCTTCTCGGAACAAATAATGTCCGCGGACAAATATCCTAGCATATTTTCGCGCCAATGGAGGCTATTGTTTATGTATACGTAGCTTCGTACGTGGGAAGAAAAAGTGAAGCGAAAAAATGTCGACAGAAAGGTTTAAAAATGTTACGAGCTTGGAAATCAATTTTGTTATCAATTTGTTGAATAATAAAACAATTATCCTGCTCAATCTCGCGGAATATCGTCTGATTTTAGCCGACGAGGCCGTAGGCCTCGTCGGCTAAGGGACGGACCATTAGAAAAGTGATGGGGGGGGGGGGGGGGAGGGGAATTTTCAGCTTGCACGAATTTTTTTTTTCGCTCACGGCTTGTGCAGGAATTTTTTTTTTCAGGTGAAACCCTCTGCACGATTTTTTTTTTCAGACAAATATTGCTTTTTGAAAACGTCATAGACAGGCCAACACAAACTCCCCTATGTGGTTTTACGGTAGTGGCACGTAAGCCTCTAAAGTTTTGTACTGGCGGGTTTGTTTTTGAGCGATTTACCTTTTTGAAAAGTTAATAGACAGGCCCACACCAACTCTCCTATGTGGTTTTACGATAGCGACACGTAAACCTTAACAGTTTTGCTTAGACGAGTATCTCCTAGAGTGAAGATAGTCTGCCTGCCAATGAAAACCACACTTTGTGGTTCTTAATGTTTGTTAAAAGTACCAGTGGCAGTGTCGCTGTTTATATTGTTGACTCGTTTATGTTGGTAAGAGTTAAAGTTTTAACGTTACCACTACATGTAAATGCACTTTTTCATTTTATTATAGAATCATTATTCGAGGCGCTAAGTAGCCTGCGTAGCAAGCGTTTCTGTGGAGCAAAGAGCGAAGAAACGTATGGGGTTTTCGGCGTTTTGCCCGCGCGAAAAATGGGGTGAGAGCAAAAATAAGAAGGAGGGGGTGGGGGAGGGGAAGGAAGGAAACGCTTGCTGCCAAGCATTGTGATTTTCAAAACCGCCCACTTGGCCTTTCATGCCTGACTGATTTCACGCTGTCATCACAAGCATTCAAGTTGCGTTTGTAATCCTTGTGCTTGCAAGATTCGAAATCTTGGATCACCTTATTTTTCCGTCTAATAAGAATCATACAAGATTACCCTATTTTAGTATTTTAGTCACGAACCTGCGATCGTGAGCGGCAAAGCTACTCATCAAATTAAATCTTCGCCCTTTCGTCGCGGTAGTGAACTTTGAACCAAAACAAACTTTAACTTGTCAAAATATGTCTGAAACAAAGAGCATACGACGGAGAAATCTTGATGACTCCGGGCGACCAATGCAGGCTTTCAAAGTTAAATTTCGTAATTTATAATCGAGCTATATTTCTACTCAATCCGTCTAAAGGAGGGACCGCAAGGGTGAAGTTTTAGCACAAATCTGTGAGAAGTATTCAAGTCGCGTTTGTATAATCCTTGTGCTCGAGAAGACTAAATGTTTGGCAAGGCAAATATGTCATAAAAACTAGCATGCCGCAGCTTACTATAACATGAATGTGTTGGCATTCAAGAAAGTGATGTTAAAATTAAAGGAACAGCTGCAAATTGTGTCGAAATTGCATCTGCAGTAATAGTCAGGTTTCGAAATACCAAAGCGTCGGCATTGCACTACAGGATTCCTACCGTACTGTCGAAGCTCACGACTAAATACTTGTTTCGTGAGAAAAGTTAACGCTTTTTGTAAACAAATGCAAGCTTCGAACGTTCTTTCCGGCACTCAGAACTTTAAGACGTTTGATTGACACATGTTCGACTAGCTCAGCCAATCATGAGCTCCGTTCGCTGGCGAACGGAGTATTTGAAGATCACAATGCTTGGCAGCAAGCGTTTCCTTCCTTCCCCTCCCCCACCCCCTCCTTCTTATTTTTGCTCTCGCCCCATTTTTCGCGCGTGCAAAACGCTGTAAACCCCGTTTCTTCGCTCTTTGCTCCACGGAAACGCTTGCTACGCAGGCTAGGCGCTAAGACCAATACTCTAATTTTATGTGGGCAGAAATAATTTTATAGCATATTTACAGATATACCAAATTCTAATATTTATATTTTTTACTATAAATTTTATATGTTGAACAGTTAAATATCGAAACTGTTTATGGAATACACAGGGTACACTGTGTGTTGCAGGTAGACTCGCTGCCAATGAAAACCATACTTTGTGGTTCTTAATTTTTGTTAAAAGTACTGATGGCAGTGTTAATGTTGCTGTTTATGTGGTTGACAGTTTTAAAGTTTTAACACTTACTACTACGTGTGAATGCACTTTTTATTGTATTATAGAATTCTTATTCAAGGCACGGGCTCCTGTTCAAGGGGATAAGACTCATCCTCTAATTTTTATGCTGAGCATAACGAATTTTATAGCATATAATATTTACAAAGATACCAAATTCTAATATTAATTTATTACAAATTTTATTTTATTATTTCCATTATAATACAGTATACAGTGTATGTTGTAGCATAACGAGCCAGACGTTCTAAGCAACCAAAAAACAGACCTTGGATCCCGTGGAGATGAAAATCTTTTAGTTCTACATCTCCACGGGATACCAGTGGCTTGTAACATTCCAGTGTAATCAAATCCCCGACAGTGAAGTTGCCACAAAACGCGTCATGTGTACAGACACTTTGAAAATCAGTTTATGTTAATCAGTCAGAAATTCTCAAAAATTATTGCAACGAGATTTTCAAAAACCTCTCAAGAGGTTACGCTCACGATTACTATGCGTGATAGAAATCACGAGCTGATAATCTTATTGTTTTCAAGTAATGCGAAGCGATTCTGGAAACTACACGACGGAAAAATCACTATCACGAGTTTGTTACATATCCAGAAGTACTCAGCAACTGTACTGCATGGACTTCAGACTGGGTGAACCAGAACCAACCACAGCATGTTCCTATAATACCACGCACGACGAAAAAAAACTTTCACGATTTTGTTACATATCTTGAAGCACTCAGCAACTGCATTGCATGGACTTCAGCCTGGGTGAACCAGAAAGGATATGTAACGGACGTAACGTGTTCCTATAATGTCACGCACGACGGAAAAAATCACTATGACGATTTTGTTACATATCCAACCTCGTTCCCAGGGCCTTTTCCCTGGCTTGGGGGCGGGGCAAGCCAGGGAAAAGGCCCTGGGAACGAGGTTGTTACATATCTCGAATTTCTCGTGGGCCTGGGTGAACCTACTGTAGCCTCCCACGCAGACGTTCTTAGACTTGTCACGCGTAACAACTCTGCGTAGGAGGCTAGGGTGAACATGAAAATAGTCTTTCAGAAAACTAGTGTACGATGGACTCAGTATAGGGTCTAACTCACAAATGAAAATAGTGATTTTTAGTACCTATCTAGTCCCCATACAATCTAAAAGCATGACAATCCGTGTAAGTTATGATATAAATACAAAGATTCATCTGATGATATAACTTGGTACCTTCGTCTTGTTGTCTTGATTCGATGCTCTACGAGGTTGGTCACGGCTAGCGCTAGCTGAAGACACTTTCTGGTTCTCTCTGTCGTTCTCAGGTGATTGAATTCATGTACAAGCCAATCGCGGTTGTCGGTTTTGTTTGGTTTTCAACAACTGTTTAATGGTTTCAGCAACAACAAGATCCAAACGTATATCCAGGGGCAGCTTCTTTGTTGTTCTTCTCGCGAAAAGAAAACCAGCGCGCCTTCTTTAACTCCGCGAGGAAAATTCGACTGAAAACTGGATCAATTTCGCACAAATGCGTCAGGAGAAACACCATATCTTCTAATTCGGGAGGCAAATCTCGTTTTGTGCCCGTTTTCAATGACCGATGACGGGTTCATTCGAAGTCGAAGTCTCTATTATATGTAAGCGAACAATATTCCCGCGTTGTGAAAATTTATTATAAAAAAATAAATTATGCGGCCAGATCATATCTGAAAATTACCAGGTTACTTATATAGTACACAGTTTCTTTTATTGAAAGCAATTATCGCAAACCACAATAGAACCGCAAAATTCTTGCGATGACAGCAACCTAACAGATAAATGACGTTACGCCATAGCAACCGGACGTGGACCTTCCCTCTGCATGAATTTTTTTTCTTTACCTTCTTCTTTGCACGGATTTTTTTTCTTTGCAATTTCCCTTGCATGAATTTTTTTTTGGTTTTTTCCCCACCCCTCCCATCACTTTTCTAATGGTCCGTCCCTAAGTATCAGACGATATTCCGCGCGATTTCGCAGGATAATTGTTAAACACTGTCAAAATAAAAGCAAACACTGCTTGATCATGTCCATAATTTTGACAAAATGTCTTGCTATAATTACGAAATCTTACTTTCAAGAGGACGTTTCCACTTCTTTCGCCGGAAAAGGTTTATGATTCGCAATTGACGCTGTTAGAATAAGACTAAATAAACACTGAAAAACGGTGACGAAATTTCCCGGCAAGCGAAAAAAAAAAAGAGTTTCGACCAAAAGCCCGAATATCGTCGGAAATCACCACAAAACTCAAGAAACATGAAA
>JAHPZR010055730.1:52500-66251 GCA_019787425.1 Platygyra sinensis | reverse complement strand
CAAAATATAGTTTTTGAGGTTAAAATTTAAAAAGTTGGTAACATAACAATATTTATAACAACAATAATTACAGTGTTCAATAGCTATGGTAACAATGACCCAACAGTTACAGCAATAAAAGTTTATCAACAGATTGCAAGTTAGGTTGTTCTTCATCCAAGGCATGTGCCACAAATAAATAGAAGAACATAACCCGTAAGTTGATTGTAGTTTCAGTTATTCCACTCTCAAAATGCACATACTGTAACTAGCAAATGATAACAACCACTAATATAATGTTTAGACAGCATGGATATTAAACAGCATCAATAACAATACCTTTAAAGGATTTCTTTCCGTGTTGCATGCACCATGATTACTGGGACAAATGCCATGAATTTCCCCCAACTGTCTCTCATTCAGTGTGACATCTTCATCCTCCCTCCTCTGAGACTCACTTAATGAGCTCCACAATGATGACCTTGAAAGTGATGTACATGTAGGGGGTGTTGCTTCTTCAGACACAATTGGTGCACAAGACACAGCAGTAGAATTAATACTAAAGGACTCAACATTTCTTGTTGGCACTGCTGTTGCACCAGTGGTTACAGTGGTACTGCCAATATTGGACTCAACTGGAGCAATATCAGAGACATCATAATTTTCTGTTGGTTCTGCTGCCAGATTGCTTTCAAAAGTTACTTCCTGAAGCAATTCAGAATCACACTCAAATGTTTGCTGCAAGGCTTGTGTTAGAATGTCTGACGACTGGTCTGCAGATGGTGCCGATTCCACTTCTTCATCAGTGTTGCCAGTGTAAGACCACATTGGTCCATTGTGCATTGCAGCCCATTAATTCCAAACAAGGTATACATTGACTGATACCAAGACTTGTAATCGGGCGGCGCTTCCAAATACGATGCATCATCTGAGGCAAAAAACCTCAAATTATGCGAAATTAGCCTAAAAGGCATTCGGGAAAGAGGAATTCGGGGACAATCTTCCCCAGGGCGCATCTCTCCAAAGCAGCGTGCAGCATCAAAAAGGACATTGTTTTTCCCATTAACAAGGAGCACCTTTAACGCATTTGATAGAAGAGCCGCAAGAATTCAAAGGCATCATAATTGGCATTTAATTCTTGGTGCACATCTAACTTGAGCCATTTGTGGAAGAGATTCACCATTAGTTGTCCGCGTTGCCTCTTAGTGAACTGCACAAACCCTGCAGACACCACATCTAAAACAGAGCCAGGGAGGTTCCTTTCCGCTGCGTGCTTCAAAGGTGAAAAGGCCAACATAGGAGATGCATGCACAGCATAAGGCACCTGGTTAGAGGATGTAGGTGTGCTGTTCACCTCATGCTGAATTCCAAAGAGCTCGTCATCATGAATGTAATTTATGCTATAGGCCTCCTCAGCATCACTTATGTTTGTATACTCCGCTCTCAAATAGCGCCGCACTTTGTCTCTACAAGCATTCCCTAAAAAGAAAGCAAAGAAACAATAAGCAAAAGATAAAATTTGTGCAGGGCATGGTAATAGGCCATGGCCTGGCATTTTTGCATTTGTCATAAGATCTTTCAAAACATCATCACTGACTTACACATGTACATGCAACTGTTTACTATAAGTGTCTTAGAGATATATAAAATCAAATAATATGTAATGTAATATATATTCAAAACGCGCACTGAAATATGTATGGAAATAAAAGATACATTGAATGTAACAAAACAGAATTACACTTACAACTTCTCCTGCTTTTCCCAGTGCATTGCATTACAGCCAGAGAGCAATTTTCCCAAAAGTCCTGCCTTTTGTGGATTGGCCAAACATTACTCCCGTCTTCATTCGGTGCATGATACAATGCAACATACTCTATCAGTGAACAGATTTCGGTGTCAGTCCACTGGTTATCACAATGGCTGCTTTTCTGCTGTAAATAGAAATATCAAACACTTGTATTCAGTCAATTGTCATCTTAAATGTCATGGGAATTCGATAGAGTAAGTATGATTGAAACTTTATTAATGCCCACCGGTGGTTTTAATTCTGACTGGAACAAAGTTTTCCTCGATCTTGCCTGATGTGCAGTCTCTGTGTTTTTTTTTTTGGCTGGGTTTTTCCCAGGGGTATCACCACCCGGTGGCGCGTGTGCCCGCTTTGCGGGATTGCTCATACAAAACGGACTCCAAAGCAAATGGAAATATCGGTATTGATTGAAAACCAGCAAAATCCTTGAATACGCAAGTGTCTATAACACGCAAACGTGCGAATTTGTAGCCACGTGGACTCGCGAAACATCACACAGATGACCATGTTTACTTCTGGTTTTTCGTTACTGCTACTGAAAATACTACATTTTCAAACACAAATATCTCAAAAACGATCGCGCGGGCGACCGGGAGCGACAGTTCCAATTGAAAGTTTCATAAACACGCTACAAGGAAATGCAAAAACTAGACCCAAAAAGCGAGAAATAACACCTCTTTGAAAACAACACACCTAACACGCGAGAAACAAGCGCTGTTCGATGATCCCTCGAAACAAACACGAAAAAATCAGCACTTAGGACAAACTTACCTTTAAAAACTCGACTCTTCAAGAATGAATATCATCACATCAAACCACTGGGATGATTTCCAACTCAATTCGTTGAACACAAACGGCAGAAAACCAAAAAATACCGACACTACTCTCGCTTTTGGAAGAATTTCAAGGTCCGCCATTAGCGGACGTATACAAAACATGGACCGGGGTCCATGGACCACACCATGGACCACCCCATGGACCACCCCTAATTTTCAACAGGAAATCGCCCCTGTTAATATGAAAATTTACCGGAGGTCAGGGTATGAACAAAAACACAGACTCGTGTTTATTGCTTACGTCCTCGAGGGTTTGTCTCGTAATAGCGGGTTGCTTTGGGATCGCACCCCATAAACGGGAAGACCACAAACTCATCTTGAGATACAGAAGATCTAGAGCATTTTCTACCCCCAATATTTTCATTCCAGCTTTTAAATTTAATCGGAGGGCAAGAATGTATTCAGTTTTCGTATTGAACGAAGCGTGACCTTGGAGGGGGTAGGTTGCCGAATAACATAACTCGCTCCAGCCCCTTCGCGCTCCCTCATCCAAGATGGCAGTAAGTGATGGCAGTTGCCTTGAAACGATCCAAAGATCAGGTGAGTAATTATTGCTAGTACCCACAAAGTACGCCTGTATTGCAAGCTATGTACAGTCGCAAGACTTTGTTGTACTACCCCGCGTAAAACCGCTAACCCGCTGTTACGAGACAAACCCTCAAGGACGTAAGCAATAAATACGAGTCTGTGTTTTTGTTCATACCCTGAGCTCCGGTAAATTTTCATATTAACAGGGGCGATTTCCTGTTGAAAATTAGGGGTGGTCCATGGGGTGGTCCATGGACCGGGTCCACGGGATGGTCCATGGACCAGGTCCATGGGGTGGTCCATGGACCCCGGTCCATGTTTTGTATACATCCGCCATTAGCACGGTGAGCGAAGAATCTGATTGGTAAAAAATTGTCACGTGACGTCTGTCCACCGTCCTCTGACTTAACAGTATAGCCATTTACATAGAAAATCATGCATAGCTTAAACGCATCCATCTCCTACTAGTTTCAACGATTCCTTGAAAATGCAATAATTATACCACGCAAAGGCGATTGAATGTGTACATAACAGGCGTAGTTAATCGATAAACCGATATCGATTGCTACCTGAGATCGATTTTTATCAATTGACTATACCTGTGTACTATTTTGCAAGTAAATAACATCATTTCTCTCAATAAATTATTAATGATTCTTGCATATGCAATAGGACTAGGGGGATGACAAATTTGACTTTCTCCGAGAGTCAGCGCTGTTTTCAAGAACCTCAACACGCATATACAGACATTTTGCCCGAAAACACCAGTGAAAATCGCTGCTAATTGACACAACAAACTTATCTTTGTCGTTCGAGAGTTAGCTATAGGTTGAATACCCACCGCATCAAACTGGTGGCTCTTCAGAAAGTCGAAGAACACCTTCTTCAGGCCCTGGGCTTCAACTCCCGGCCAAAACGTTTGCCGCCGAGGTATAAAAGCAATCGCCGTCCCCAGACATATTGAAGGCAACGTCATATCCTAAACGCTCTACTCTCTTTTCCATAGCAAAGATATTTGTTTATAAACATTGTTTTTGTTATTTAAATGTTGAAAACGTTAAACAAAAGAACTCTTTGTTTCACCAGCCAATAGTTCTCTGGTTGGTGACGTCACTGATATCTTTACTATAGGGTTAGAAACAAAGAAGAAAAAGAAGAATAACTTCAAACGCTTACATAACAAGCGCAAGGCGAGAGAGTACCGAAGAGACGAAACACGCGATTAGCGTTATATATTTAAAATTTAATGTAGAATAAGAAATTTACTTTTACCTCCCTCGACCCTCGCCGGACTCTCGACCCTCGACCCTCGACTCTCAAGAAAAACCTACACTCAAAGATACCTTGTGCGGATGAACTCCAAAGATCAAGCCAGCGAATGCTTTCAGGAAAATATACTTTTATACTCTTTTTAGGAAAGCGTATGCTTGTTATTTTTAGAATTTTATATTTTTGACGCTGTGTAATTTTTGGCTTATATCTTAGATATGGTTTGGATAGTTTTATTATATTAGATTTATTATTTTTATTTTAATGTAACTTGTAAGGCGCATTTGAATATATTCATATAGATATTTGCGCCGAATAAGTAATAAATTATTATTATTATTAAATTATTAAGGAGAAAGAGGGTTAGAAAATCCATTCTCTTCCTACAACTGCTGGATGGCTTTCAAACCCCGCTTTTGTTTGAATGAAAGAAGCCCGACGAAAGAAAAGGCGCTATTTGCTTCGATCCATTTTTCGCCCCTGTTTTCATAAACTGAAATATCTCCTGGCCAGTGTTGCAAAATATCGAAATTCATTTTAGCCTTTCCTGTTTGCATGCAGCTCTTGCCGTTTGCTGAGAGTAAACAGCAAATTTGAAAACGCCGCCAGGTCGCAAAGTACCCGTAACTAGTGAGACAATCTCAGATAGTGCAGAGTGTTATGCTGGACTGTAAGTACATTTTGAGTCATCAGCTGCCTGTATGTAACTTGATAGTTCAAGGCCCAAAAATAACTTACAATTACTGTTTGTCAAGAAGGTTTTAAATTTTACTGTGGTGTTTTACGTTGAATTTCGTTTATTTTTAATTCATTGATACGTTGAACTAGCAAACGTGATAATTTTACTTTTTCAGCGCCAACATTTGTAACTTGATACTTTTGTTTTCCTCGCAAAGTTTGTAACACGATACCCCTGTTTTCCCAAAAACATACAAAGGAAAATATGCTGGCTTTTTTCCTGCTGGAGAAAAATGAACTAATGTTATTAACTTATGAAGAAAATGGAAGAGGAATGATTTTGTTTCATTCAAGAGGCAAATTTTCATATCATTCATAAACAATTACTAATTTAATTATCAAATAGTCACGTCGCGTCTCGGAATAGCACGTTCTCATTAGGTTGCCACCGTTGGTACCGTGTTAACTATAAACCAGTTCAAAATACACAATGATATCGGTTGAGACAACTGAGAAGCGTTTTAACTTTTCCGATATTATTTATATCTTACATCAGTGAATGAGTCCCCTCAAAGACTGACTAAATTCATTTCCGGTTTCCGTAAGTGCCACAGTGTCTGCAGCAATATTTGAGAAGTTTCTTTTATCACGACATTTATACTACCGGGTACTTAATGTCGCTAACTCGGAAATGGCACGGTTTAGGGTGAATACATTTGTGAACTTCTTGTTCTCTTTCATGGGGGGAGAAAATAAACAGGCGGCTGAGGAGATCCATTCGTTTCCCTCTTTAAAGCTTAGCAAACACGAAATAGTTTGAAAATAGCACACGACATTTTTGTAACTGAGCTAGGGATGATTCCAAACGATACGCTTTCACAAAAGCGTTCTTTGCACTTAAAAGGAAAACTGACATTACCTGAAATATAACTGCTATCGCCCGTTAAGAGGAGTGTGGTATCGCACGCATGAATGCTGAACTCGAGAACGGATTGTATCATGCTGACAGTGCTAGAGCGCATGCGTCTTACATGTTGTGTTCTACCCCAAGGAAAAGCACTTAAAGTGCCACTGCGACGAAATTTTTCGAATTCATTGTTTTTGCATTTTCTGAATCTTTAAGTGGTACTTACTCACCTGTCCAAGCCGTTTTGTCCAACAAGCGCGGGAAGATGGTTTTTTTGACGGTTTTTTCCGAGAATTTTTCGTCCGCCATTCTCAAATCATGTTCCTGCAACCCCATAAGGCCTTGCTGCTTTGTGACGTCATACTCCTAACCAACAAGGCTCACATGGCGAGTTTTGTTATAACATCTCTATGTAGTTCGCAGTTAACTGGCTTCGCAACGTGAATCTAGCGCTCTATTCGAATCGAATCGTGTCCGATCGATGTGTAGTACACGGATACAGCAATAGATCAGATATTAATGCAGGTATTCCGCTCATTTAAGTCCTACGATTAAAAATTGAGCGAGATAAGTGGTTGAGATTCGTGCACACTCACCGCGCGAACTTCAACCCGAGCGGAAAGTTTGTGGCGGGTGTCAGTCCATTTCGCGGAGGAATGTTTTTCAAAAGCATTTTATATAGAAGGTTGTCGTTGTCGGCTTATTCTTGGCACAATTCCTACAATATGGAAGATCGAGCCAGGGAAACAAACGAAAACACCGCAAGGTAAGCCTTGTTTAATTTTATCTAAGCTTCAGTATTGTGTCAGCCGTGAAGTTTTTTCAGTTTTTCGTAGAAGTATCCTATATGTTAAGTCCCAGACATCTCTGCGATTTGTAAATATATCTTCAAGTAACTCATCAATTTTAGTATTGTTCATATCGTCGCGCTATTGTATTTTAGTTTTTTATCCCTTCTGTTTCCAGTCATGTGGCACACTCATAAGATTCTAGTTTACCGAAGAGCCTTTCAATGGTTTCCACTGAAAATTTTCAATTCAACCGGAATAATTCACTGTTTTTTTCCTCAAACACAGGTTTCTATATCTACTTTCCATAGAGATCATAAATGAACTGTAACATTTCTCACAGTCACCAGAAGTTTCATCCCCAGAAGCTGGCCACTCGCTAATTTAATGGGTTTTTAGAAGAAGGCGCCCTTCACGTGATATAATCTGGTAATTACTGTTCTTTTCGCTGGATAGAGACAATGTTGTGAGCGAAACTCGTTTTCGTTAGAGCGTTTTGCTGTGTACATTTCCGTTGACCTAAAATAAGCTCAAATGTCTCAGTTTTGTACTCATTGCGAAATCTGTTTGAATAAAATGGCAGTTTAAACTCAGTTTCCTAAGCGTCAGTTTCCTGTTCCTCACCTTGTGCACCTTGATAATTATGCTGGACACATGCCTAATTTTACAGGGAATGTGGATTGTTGGAATTTTTAGGGAGGCAAGGTTAAGCCATTTTATCATGCAACAACAATGAGGAAGGGGAGGGGTGTCTAGCTTAAGAAAATGCAGTTTTAATCAAAACTATACACCTAATTGCAACATTCAAGAAATGAGGAGTGACAGAATCTTTAAAATAATCCCTCACTGTGTTACCTATAGTAAGTAAGTAAAGTCTGCATACGAGCCAAGTGGCCCATCAGGCCGGAGCTTATCCCGGTTTCCTTAGCATGAAGCGACTGAGAGTATTTCTACTCCCCCCTGGATGGGATGCTAGTCCATCGCAGGGTTACCCCCCGGCATTAAATTCGCCGGTACCCATTTATACACCTGGGTAGAGAGGGGCACTGTGAGAGTAAAGTGTCTTGCCCAAGAACACAACACAATGTCCCCGGCCAGGGCTCGAACCCGGACCGCTCGATCCGGAGACGAGCGCACTAACCATGAGGCCACTGCGCCTCCCACGTGTTACCTATAGAGCTTTAAAAATTCCATGACTTGCCAGGCCTGGAAAAAGAAGATTCATAATTCCAGGACTTCCCATGTTTCCATTACCCATGCAAACCCTGATCAGTGTTGCTTAATTCTTATTTCCCTTCATTTTTCTCTTTAAATTCATCCAGGCCTTGTTGATATTGCAATTAGACGTATTTTTAACAGGAGGACTAAACAGAAAACAGAGAATACTGTGACATTCTCTCATTTTTATCAATGAGTTGGATATTTCAGAATACAATCAGTCACACAGTCAGTGTTAACGTCATTGAGGTGCTGTGGTGTACTGAGGAGGACCCTGAGTAGCATGCAGTACACTCCCCAAGGAATATATTTAATTTCTGGTGCTTTAGCCAGTTGGAAGTTCTGACAGGATTTGTTTATTACTAGTCTATAAAAGCCAATTTCATTGCTGATCTTTAAGGAAGAATATTACTACATGCAGCTGTAAGCAAGCACACCCTACATATTTTTGGCTGTTTAGGGTCTAAAATTAACTTTTTTGACTTTGGCTACAGCTTTCAACTTAATGAAACCTTTCCATCGCAAGCTAGTGATGTGCAGTCGCCAACAGTTTTCCTCTTTATGGTAATGGAGTCAAGATGAAAAGTCTGCTATTGGCAAAAGCGGTCTGAATTTTCTGTCAGTGTCATTGCTTTGGCCAAAATTAACATTAATTTGGGAATGAGATAAATATATGACAGTGGCATAGTCCTGAAAATAGTTATCCCCCCATTGATGGCCAGTTGAAGATTCTCATCATCAATGTGAACTTTTAGCAGCACTGGCAGCTAGGAAGGGGTGATTTCAGACTCTGCTGTTTGCCCCTCTAAAATTCCAAATTTGGGGGGTTTCCCACTGTCTCAGGTGTCTGTGGTGTTGCCTTCAGCAAACAATGTGGTCAATGTGGTAAACCATTTAATTTTTCTTTCGTTTTAAGCCCTATTGCTGCAGTAGCCAAAACCCAACTACTCAGACACACTTTCAAAACCTGGATGCGAAAGTAACTTACTAACCATCTTTTTCAACTTCTGCCATTCTTTCATGACATCTATCAACCTCCATGCAACATCTACATTCTTCATGCAGGACAACAAACTCCAACGAACAATTTATACACTTGCACCTATAACCATAACCTTACATGTACATGTATGGGTAAGCTTAAATTCAAAATAACATTAACAGTTAATTGACAACAAAAATATGTATAAATAAACTTGAAATACCTGAAGAACTAAAACTACCACTTCGATCTTTTTTTTTATTATCATTTTTGGTAATTGACCAAATTACAGAAATTTTAATCCTGCAATATCTACGAAACAGACATTTTCAAAAACGGTGACAGATCGAATCCAACATAACTTCCTTCGAAACAAACTGCTTGGAATTTTCAGTAGCTCTTTTACAAAAATAGACGCATTGATTAAAGCAGAAAGAATCGAAACGAAGAAACCAAATAAAATACCAGTCTGGTAGGTCTGTCTCGTCAGCAAATCGACTGAGAAGCATGTCCTGAGACTCTTCTTCTTCCTTTACAGCTATTTGTTCAGCGTACTAGGTGGCGTCTTCTTCGGTGACAATCTGGCTCGGCACTATCATCGTATGATTGGAAATCTTCACTTGCCGAGCACAAGCTAGCCTCTGAACACTCAGAGCAACCTTCACTACTGCTTTCAGACAAACTTTACCCAAAATGAACTTCTGAATCGACAGAGATTTCGCTAATACTAAGATAAAAACTCGACTGATATCAACAGCGATCAAAGGTAAATCAATCTCGTGTTAGGAATATGACGTCACAAGTAGAGATGCCGCTATGAAAATAGCGGGCTCAACTGGAACCAATTTCGAGTAATGGCGGACGAAAATTTCCACTTTTCGAGCGGCGAAATTTTAATGAAGGAAGTCTTTTTAATTTTTTTCTTTTTGGACGAAAGGACATCGTACATGATGGTAAGTTATTCTGTATAAAAAAAAGTGGGAAAAAGAAATGTGAAATTTCGTCGCAGTGGCACTTTAACGTTCAAGTGTAATTGTGTATGAAATTTATCGTTTACCTAACATATAGTTAACCATTCTCGTCCCCAGAGCCCACGATCCTTCTGGCCTGTGGTTGGGATCGAGAGCTCTGGCCGGACCCGATTTTCTGAGCATGCGCAGAGTATTCGTTTCGCATTCTCAACCAATCAGATTTGCTAGATTTGATAGGAAGTCCGTGAATCGCGGACTTCCGGTTTTGGACCAAACAAGAGCTCTCGATCCCAACCACAGGCCAGAAGGATCGTGGGCTCTGGGGACGAGAATGATAATTAAGTAATGATAGTTATGTAAGTATGAAAGGAGGATACATCACATATCCCAGAATGCCTCGCTTCGAACTATATTATCAACTGACCGAGCTCACGTGAGCCCATCATTCGTGATGGACGCCATTGTGGAACAAGCTTGGCAAGCGCCAATCTTTCACATATCGAGGCTGCTTTATCTGTATTGCGTCGATCCCGATTATGTTTCCGAGCTCACGGTACCAAGCTTACCTTTTCTAAAGATGAAATGTTTGTTCGGACACGTCAGTTTCCCTGGATTTCTCTCGGAGCGGCGAATGGTTGTGTTTCCCAAATGCAAGCGAGTGCTCGATAAAATGAAAGAGATCGATTCGCCTTGTGTTATCGAGGTGACATCAAGCGTTGAATTCCAGGTGAGAATCGCGAATTTAATAATCCATGTTTCTGCTGTCTGCTTTTTAACTGCAACTCAAACGTGCGCTATTTTAACCGACCTTGAACGAATTTCAGATTCACCCAGATGAAGTTGAAGACGACGCAGAAATTATGCTAATTTGGGACTTCAAGGTCGACACACTTAATCTATCTTTGACTGCTGCAAATTGTTTGGTTAAAGCCGAGATTCCATCATCTGTTAATACGATAATTTCTATGCCTTACTTGGATCCCAATAGCGTGGATTGCAACTGTGTTGTGTCTTCGAAACGAGGAAAGGTGTTGCGCTCAACTACGACGGACACTTCAGCTACAGGGGCAGCTTCCGAATTACAAAGGCTCTCGTTGTCTGATAAAAATGAGGAAGACAGCTCAGAAGAAGAAGATGAGGAAGATCATAATGTCGAGGAAGACTTCACTGATGTATATGATCGAGACGGTGACAGCGAAGTTAGAAAATTATTCGCTCCTGAGACAGTTTGTGATGTTGGAGAAGAACTTTTCACCGCGTCATTTACATTAAAAGGATGTTCTTATCATGAACATTTTCAAACTGCCCTCAAAATATGTAAACAAAAAATGGTCAAAAAGGAGCCACTGCCAACACAGTTAAGTTTTGAACCTGTGAATAGAAGAGACGAGAATGCTATACTGGTGCATGCTTGTTACGATGGGACGTGGAAACCAGTCGGCTACATTCCTGGTGTAAAAGTTGCCAAGGTCACCAAGGCTATCAATAATCGAGAAATTACAAGCATGGAAATTAACTCCATTAAATATCAATATATCTTTCCAATTTCAAGTTTTAAATACTTTGCATCAGTGAGAATTACTAAGAAGGGAAAGTGGATGACAAACAGGGACACCTATCAGTACAATGAGGATATCTGACTGGCTGTGCATTGTAAGCAAACAAGGCAACTCTGAGACCCATGTAGTTATGTTTACTGATAAACAGTGTATTATTGAACATCCAGTTTTAAGTTCAGTTAGAGTTATCAATTATAAATTTAGTAAGTCATCTCACTTGATCCTGGTCAGATGGTTGGCCAGATCAAAATATCCCTTGCTCATCAGAATGATAATTTCAGTCATAGTGATGTGCATGGTTCCAGAGAATTTCCATACCTCCCCCAATGACATATTTATTATTATTTAAAAATTTTATTTCCTTTGACCCCACCCCCCTTAAAAATTAATAAAAGTTGCATTCTTACTTCCCCTTAATTTTTTATGCTTTCAATATCACCTCCACATTAAAAATTTCCATAAGCATCCATGGGGTTGGTATGATTGATTTCTGGAACTGCACAAACATTATCATGGTTTGCATCCACATGTGTTTAGTCATTTTGCCATGCATGTATTTATGTCCATGGAAAAACAATGCCCTGGAATTGGGAAATTATGATTAACTTAAAGGCTATTTCTTTGAACATATGAGTCTCCGTCCTGTTTCATACAAATCGTCTTGATGATTTATTGACTTCCACATTGCTACTAAAATGATTACCTGTTCCCAAGGTTGCAGATTAACCCCCTCCCCCCCCAAACTGTAGCATTCAAATCACACATGATATATTGATCTTTGGACAAGTCTATTCATTTTACATTGATTCTGATTGTCTCAACATTTTAGTACAATCAACACATTGAATACATTGCTTTCTGCTGAAATTATATAGCTATTAGCTAACATACTTAGTCGAGTCCTTTCTTTTCTAATACAATGACACTTTTATAACTGAAATTCGCAAGTGTTAATATTCTCTCATAAGTTCCTTTTTTAACTCAACTAAACTGTTAAATTTTTTCTTAAATCATAATTAACCCATGCAGTATGTGATAGATCAAGTGGAAGAGTGTAATAACTTCCTTTATTGAATCCATTTTGAAATCACTGGTTATCCTTGCAATGTGATTGCCTCTCAGCGTTACGATTCATTCACGAATCGCACTATCTTTTGCTCTAAATCACATCTTTTTCTCTGCCAATGGGAATGGGACAGCAAAACCAGCCACCAATCACATGGCAGGTTATTGAAAGACAAAAAAGCCATTGTTTGGCAAATTTAGCTATTAAATCGTGCAATTTCAAAATGGATCTAATAAAGTGGCAATTGAACTTCGAGTCATGCAATTTTGGTCTGAAATCATACTTGTGATTTGAAATAATCATGCGTATGATTTCAGACCAAATTGCACTCCACTCAGTTCAATTCCCATTATTAATTACACTAACTGGGGAAATGATTTTTGTCCAAAGAAATTCTTGGTACTTTATACCTGGAAATTTGTAAAAAAATTATTCCTGAAGCTTCAAGTCCCATATCTATGATATTCAAAATGTTAACTTGGTCGTCATTTGATTTCTCATTCCCCTTTTGTATTCCAAATTATGAAGATTTCATAGAGAAAATTATTAAGACAGGAACACAAACAAACATGGCATTTACAAAATGACTTGAAGGGTCCTCATGGGGGTGGGGCAAGGTAATTTTCAGGCCTGTGAAAAGACTGCCTAATGATTTGGCGATGCCGAGCTGGGAGATGAGCTCTTTCAACTACAAATATAGAGCTGTCCTCTCTCTGATTAAGTCATAGCCTGTGGAGCCGCATCGGGTGATTATGAGGATGGCGATCGCAATCATCAATAGCTGGTATTACATCAAATGAAGGATATGCTTCCTCAGAGTAGCGCTCATTCAGTGTCCAATAATAGAACGGTAAG
This sequence comes from Platygyra sinensis, assembly GCA_019787425.1. Taxonomy (NCBI): domain Eukaryota; kingdom Metazoa; phylum Cnidaria; class Anthozoa; order Scleractinia; family Merulinidae; genus Platygyra; species Platygyra sinensis. The sequence goes on along the minus strand of JAHPZR010055730.1, from coordinate 52,805 downwards.
TCATGGTCCATCCTCTTGCAAAATTCCCTGCAATGGTAAATATGAAGTGACTGAATATATAATAAATAAAAGTGAGAAGATAGCATTAAAAGAATAAGTTGTGCATTTTTGGCACAGCTGGTCAAGGTCTTTCTCAGTCATTTTTCATAGTTTCATAACAAAACTTGTCCAACTTTTGCAGTGACTTCACTGACTTTTATACTGTTGTTATGTACACTGCTAAACCATCTACATAAGTATATCTTTTCTCTTACAAAAAAAATTAACTGGAGCAAAAATTTTCCAGCTTTTGTATTGTTCTTAGA
>JAHPZR010055730.1:0-30000 GCA_019787425.1 Platygyra sinensis | reverse complement strand
CAGAAAAATCTAAGAACCTTTCAATGATGTTCTTTGCCTTCACCTGCAAAACCTTAATATTCCAATCACTGGAAGCCTGTGTACTTGAAAGTCGGAGGCTGGCCACAAATTCAGCACCAGCAGCCATCCAAGCCCACTCCAGAGGTTGCCCTCACAATGAATAAGTGCAGAAAAAAACATTCCTTTGTTGGTCCACATGTCCACATGTCCACAACCCAATGTCCCTACAGAACAGGTTGACATGGAGACCGAGAGTTCTGACTAAGATGAGCGCTTGGACATCAACTCAACACTCCAAGAACTGCTCAAGGACATTAAAGCCACAACTCCTCCAGGATGTGTAGTTTCAGCCAAAAATAAAGAAAAATGAAAAAATGTCATCCTCAGTAAAAGAGGCTTTGTTGGTCAACCATGACGCCCAAGCACGTTTCTTGAGTGATCTTCACACTCCTAGTCCTCGCACCCTGAACACAGCAACTCCTTTGGGTTTGCATCATCCTTTGGAAAAAAGCGTTGAAGAAAAAATACTCTGCAGTTAGTACATTGACTTTTGTTTATTACCGCCCAACTTCATGTATTGCTCCAACACCCCCACTCTGCAGTCATGCTTCCCAGGGTTCTCTGCTAAATCTGGTTAGAAAGAAAAATACCTGTGATTGACTCTTTTCAAAAGTGGCTAGATGCTTTTACTGCCTACATGCAGCTGATCATCACAGTTCATCCTGCATGTCTCTTAGAGTTAATGAAATACCAGCAAACTACCAGGAAAGCAATGAGTATTTTTTTTTTAAATAACTTTAATTTACACAGCACAATTCTCTACAAACAGTGTTTACAACGCAGGTGTCATTACGCTACTTTACTTACATAACCATTCTTACTTTACTTAGAATACGGGTTACTTATGCAGAAAATACAATTACTCAATTACTTACAATACGGGCTACTTACACTACCAACAATACAATACTTACTTTACTTGCTAAACATACAGTTACTTACAATTACTTACACTATATATTGACTTTGAGGAGGGAGGAGTACTTCTCAATTAATCATCCAATTAAAGAAAAATTTTCAAGGTCATACTTAATGAGTAGCTTACTGATAAAATCCTGAATGGAGATGGCGAGGCTATTTAACTTGCTTGAATAAATATAATGGCGCATAAATAAGGCGGTGTAATTGAATTTCCGAATTATTGTTGTGTCTAGGGAGCTTGCAGTAATGCCGAACAAAGTCTCCTCTGTAGTAGGAGAAATTTGGCACTCATTAACTTGGTTAAACCAGTCCAAAACATTTTGGGTAAACAATTTGGTAAACGCACATTCGATAAAAGAGTGCTCAACTGAATCTTTATCTCCGCAGTATAAACATTCATCGTCCGTCTTTATACCAAATCTGAATAATTCTTTCTTAGTTACAATCGTTCTATGGATTAATTTAAATTGAAACTCCTTTAGTTTAGTTTCCTTACAGATATTTTTCAGTGATTTAAAGATCCTAGTCCACACGTCCTTATTTAAAGAGAGTTTTTCGCTCCAGCGTTTAGGACCCGTTTGATCTTCGGTGTGAATCTTGACGTTAAACAAGTTATAGAAGTCCTTTGACTTAGCCTTGTACAGATTAATTTGTGTCGATTCGTTGAAAGAAAAGATGTTATCATTTTGGGTAAAGAATGATCTATTGATAGTGTCAGAGCATTTGGCTAGAGACCATAAGCGTTTCGGAATAGCACTAACAACTTGATAATACTGTAAAAAATTGGATTCACAGGAATATTTATCACGGAATTCCTGGAATGTTAAAACATTGCCAGTTTCATTTAATAGCTCATTAATCGATAGAATTCCCTTTCTAAACCATTCACTAAGGAAGATGGGTTTCCCGTCCACTAATATATCTTTGTTATTAAACAATATTAACTCCTGTTTTTGATCGTACGAGTATAGAGTTTTTAATTCGTTGAAGAACTCTAGTATCTTCTTATAGAAGAGCGGGAGGTCGTTAAAGTAATTCGTGTCATAGTTGCACCTTAGCAGAAAGTTTAATCCTCCCATTCGATTGAAATAATGTTTTGGAATGATACACCAATTACTATTGTCTGAAGTCCTCAACAGTCTCGGGATCCAGGCGAGTTTTAGGGCCTTTAACATAATATCAAAATCGATCATGCGTATTCCACCGTTGTCTAAATCTTGGTAAAGGCCTGATCTTTTTATTTTATCCTTTTTGTTTTTCCAGAGGAACTTAAAAGATTTTGTTCTTACAATTTCCACAATTCCTTTGGGAGCATCCAGATTAGAGGCCGAGTAGATAAGTTGCGATATGCCCAAGGTTTTAATTAACATGGCTCTTCCAAATATTGTCAGATCCCGTGAACTCCACATGTCCAGCTTAGTTTGTAACTTTTGGATCTTTTTGTCGAAGTTGAGCTCATTATTCGCCTTAACATTATACGAAAAATATATCCCCAATATCTTAACAGGGCTGTGGAACCATTTTAGATCCAGAGGTTTATTTTTATTATTTTTCCATTTCCCCAACCAAAGCGCTTTCGTTTTTTTAACATTCAGGGACAGACCAGCAATTCTTCCGAAATCCCCAACAATTTTCAAGGCCCTTTCTAAAGATTCTATGTCCGCATTGAATAGAGTAGTATCATCAGCAAATTGAGACAGCTTGATTTCCTTACCGAAGACTTTGATGCCTCTTACATTGGACTCCTGACGTATCTTATTTGAGAGTACTTCCGCAGAAAGGATAAACAAATAAGGGGAGAGGGGGCAACCTTGTCGAACTCCTTTTGACGGTTTAAACCAACTGGTTATAAAACCATTGTTTTGAACCGCACTTTCTATGTTGGTGTAGAATATGTTAACCCAACGTTTGATGCCTCTACCAAAATTAAGATGGTCTAGCGTCTTCATTATAAAGGGCCATTCAATCGAATCAAAAGCTTTACGGAAGTCTAGTGACGTTAGAATGCCAGGCAGGTTTTGTAAACTCGTATAATCCATTATGTCACTTATAAGTCGGATATTTTCCCCTATGTATCTCCCCTTTACAAAACCAGTTTGGTCGGAGTGGATCAGGTTTGGTAGTGTCGGTTCAATGCGTTTAGCTATTGTTTTCGATGCTATTTTAAGATCCACATTTAGCAGTGTAATTGGTCTCCAGTTTGAAAGATCTAGAAGTGACCCATCTTCTTTCGGTATTAAGGTAATCAATCCCCTTCGTTGTGAAATGGAGAGTTCACCTTTCTCGTGCGCTTCATTAAAACTTGCTATTAAATCGTTTCCTAAAAGTTCAAAAAAGTAGGTATAAAATTCGACGGTAAATCCGTCTTCCCCCGGTGCTTTATCATTCTGAAAGGTTTCTAGTATCTTTTTGCATTCATCGTACGTAAGTGGACCCTCCAAGGTTTCCTTCACGTCCTCTGAAAGCTTAGGGGATTCAACATTGTCAGTGAATGTCTCATACGCAGTTTCAGAGAAGGTTAAGTTCGAGGTGTATAAGCTACTGTAATAATTTTCGATTTGCTCTAGAATAACCGTCTCATTGCGCGTAATAGAATCGTCTTGTAAACGAAGCTCACTGATAGTTTTTTTGTTGAAATTACTTTTTTCAAGATTCAAAAAATACTTTGTTGGGCGTTCACCATTTTCTATCCAACGGCATTTTGCTCTAAACATTGCTTGTTTTCCTTTTTCTTCGTAAATTGATTTAAGTTCCGTTTTCAGTTCGTCATACTCCTGTAGTATTCCATCGATGTAAGGGGAAGAAAAATTGTCGCAGATAATAGCATCAAGTTGGTCTATCCTGCGTCTTAATTCCTGTTCTCGATTACCGATACATTTTGCTTTACTTTTGGAAAAGGCAATAGTCGCCGCTCTGATTTCCATTTTCATTAACTCCCAAAAGAGCCTCTTATCTGTCACATTGCTATAATAACTGCACACATGAGCGTATGTATCCTGAACTGTATTCACATACTGCATATCCTTCAATAGAGTGTTGTTAAATTTCCAGAGTCCTGGTCCACGAGGTGGTTTGTTGGGCCAAGATATCGAAATGAAAATTGCGTTATGGTCAGGTGCGATTGCATGGTAAATTTCCGAATTCTTTACATCCCCAGAGAGATTTTTTGCAATTAAGAAAAAGTCTATTCTAGATTTTAGTTTGAGAGATTTTGATTCATATGTGAATTTACGTAACTTTGGATGGCGCATTCTTTGAATATCCACTAAGTCAAACATTTCCATCGTAGTCACAATTAGATTACGGTAACTAGACGGTTTCCACGGGGCACCTCCGATCTTATCTTTTTTTGATAAAGTACAATTCCAGTCTCCCCCGACAATTAGCGAGGTGAGCTCTGATTTATCGATTATGCAATTGTTAAGCTCTTGCATAAATTTAAGTTGATTAACCTGATCATTGGGTGCATAAATATTGCACAGTGATAGTTTTTGTCCATTAAGAGTGATTGTAATAAGCACTATTCTACCCGAGTCATTGGCATAATAATAATCAATTTTTGGTTGTGCGAAGGGATTAATTAAAATACACACACCTTTACTATGCGTGGTGCCATGTGAGAAAAATAGCTCGCCACCCCATTCATTTGTCCAAATTTTTTCATCGGCTCGTTCTGAATATGTTTCTTGTAAAAAATAAATGTTTGCTTTCTGATTTTTTAGGTATGCGAATATACTCCTCCTCTTGATTTGATCTCTGATTCCACGAACATTCAATGATAAGACGTCAAATTTGGACAGACAACTCGTACTCATATTACTCAATAGAAAAGAAAAGAATTAACGAATTAAATTACGAACGAAAAGATACAGAAACTCCCTAAAGTATAAACAAACACACACAACAACACAAGAGAGAACAACTAAACCTTTTGGCAGGTAGGGAAAAGAGATAAGTCGAAGTTCCAAACAGACAGAGTCCGTCCCCTCTCCCAAAATACTTCTTAGCAGGCTACAGATTCTCGAGGTCCTCTAATTCGACGATTTTAATGGGTCTCCCGTCCGGCGAAGTCTTCACGTAAATTGTTCCGTCCATCGACCATACACTTAATAGTTCGCCATCTCTACGTTTCTCGTTAGCTTTAGACATGATGCGGCGACGGTAAGAAGTTAAGTTTTCGTTGATGAAGATCCGTGTCGATTGTACTCTCGTTGCGTAGGAGGAGTCGGGGAAGACGTCGGCCATTTTAACTTGTTTAAGTTTTGTTCTTGCTCTATAGAGATTCGTCTTGACCTTGTGACTAATAAATTTTGCAATTATTGCTTTGTTGCCCTGAGTATTTAATTTATGGGAAATTTCAATGTCATCGGAACTGACAGGAACCTCTAGCGCCTCCGCTATTTTTAGGATGGCCTCTTCTGTAGAGTTGTATGCGCTTTCTGGAATTCCATGGAATTCCAGAGAGTTTTTCCTGGTATATTGTTCTAGACGGTCTTGAAGGTCGTAAAGCTCTCCTATTTCTTCTTGTTGATCGTTTATTCGTTTCTTCGCCTCGTCGAGCTCCTTCTCCGCAGCTGCAAGCTGTGTCGTGGATTTGGTAAGTTGTTTCTTGAGGTCCACAATCTCAATTTGCTGTTTGTTTACAGTGGATTTTAATTCTCTTACGTCTTCTCTGATTTTCTTATTTTCCAGTAGAATATTATTTACCGTGATTTGTATATCCACCAACATTTCTCGTAAGTCCGTTAGACTGGGTTCTTTGTGATGATCTTCGGTGGTTGGAGGTTCTGTTACGAAGGTTACACCTTCGACGGCCGCCATGTTTGTTCTCTTAGGATCTGATTGCCCTTCTTCTACTGAGCCTCGTTCACCACGTTTGTGTTTACGCCCTGTTCCAGTCATATGATTGTAAAAAGACTCGTTCCCTGCTCGTTAATACTAAAAAACAGTCGTTCACTTTCACATCGGAGGGAGAAATTTGGGACTTACACTGCTGTATTAAAACGCGTGCATCACGCTACGCTACGCATGCCCTCTCCGAGTCTGGATTTTTTGGAAAGCAATGAGTATGTTTAAGGGCCTATCCTGGATCACCTACAATGAACAGTCCAGATGCTATACTGCCTAGAACCTTTGAAAGCCCTAGGACAAAATTGATCTTGAACCCTGGACATTCGACCTCTCTGGTCTAGCTAAGCCACATTGTGTGCTCTAGCCCATACTTTTCAGACAGAGGATTGCCTAAGCAGAAAACCTTGCCACTATTTCCTGCTGCATTGCCATCACGGTGGGTCAGGCAAACATATCCAGTTCAACTGCTCTGGTCCAAATCAGCCCAGACGCAGCAGACCAGCCAACCCCAGTGATCTCAGCAAGAAATAAGGTGGACCAACACCAGCTGGACTGCAACCCTACAGTATGCACTCCACTTAATGTAGATAAATTAGCACTTGAATTAGTAAATCACCCTTACAGCTCTTTTGCTAACAACTTGATCAATGACCTCCAGTATGGTACTCATATTGGTTACCTTGGTTCCCACAAACCACGGGTGTCACATAATTTGACATCAGCCTCTCAACATCCTGTTGTTGTCTTTGTCGTTAAATGTTCACTTTTTTTTCTTGTAAAAGTCACATTTAATAAACTGTGACCGTAAGTAACAAGCAACTGTTAAAGCAGAAGAAGCTACTGCAGCTGCAGAGGTCTAAGAAGGGGACAAAGCAAACTTGAGAGTAATTATTTAGTGCAAAAAATTATTCTGTTTATGTTTCTCAAACCTTGTTACAAAAGACGCTAGAGTTTGACATTCTTCTTTACAACTAAGAGGCGAGTCTGGCTGAAGTTTTAAAAAGCCCAGAGGTAGGCAGACTAGGTTGATAATTGTAGACTCAGGTGAAAGCAACCCTAAAAATACAAAGTGCAAAGTTGTGAAAGGAAATTAGTTGTTTTTTCTTTTCTTTAGGGCTCAAAATTAAAAAAATTGTTAGGTCGCGTTTTGGCGACTAACTGAAGAAATATAGTCGCCAGTTTGTATCATCAAAATGATGTTCGGGTCCCGCTTGTTGAAAGTGTTTGATATTATTGTCTGGTATGGCTTGGGACACATACATACAATAAGTATTTTTTCGACTTATCCATTTCTTTGTAATAATGTAACACTTCATTTCGCGTGGCGGCGCCCAACTTGCATGTTTCGCGGAAAACAGAGATTTACCTGTACTTTAGCATAAAAAATGCTAGCTTCGTTTTCGCGGTAGAAATAAATGACTTCTCAGTTTTCGCGTACAATTTCTACAGTTTTAATAAATATATCGTTGTTGAGTTAAGCTTTGTACAGAGAAACTAAAAAATGCTCCCAGAAACTTGCTAAACTTACGAAATAAACACAGCGTTTTCGTTCCCAACACGGCTATTTTTATCCTGGAAAGAAATTTGATCCGGGCAGATTTCGATCACGTGCTAGGCAACCACTTCTGAGCCATGAGCGCACGTCACGCAATCAACAAAACAACACTATAAATTGTAATTTTTGCCAAGCTTCATCTAAACACTTGATTACCTTTGATTCTAAAGCTTACCTTTTCTTCTCAAAATTGCTATCGTTCAGCGGTCTTTTTGCAAAATTCTGTGGCTCCTGCTGCTCCTGTGTGGTTCCAGGGAGAGAAACTCTAATGGCGTCGCAGAAAATATTGCGAACAGGAGTCCGTAAAGTTTAGAGGGAATGTGGCTTTTTTATGCGATATGGCCCATTCTTTTACGACGAACACAAAGCAGGATGATGTTTATTTTAACTTTAATGCTTTATTGTACTTCTAAATAATGCAAAAGGTCGCCAAACTGGCAACTAAACAAAAATTTTAGTCACCAAGGAGAAAAAGTTAGTCGCATTGGCGATCATATTGGTCGCAATTTCGAGCCCTGGCTTTATTATTATCATTACACCAAAAAACCAAGATTTCAACAGGGCTAATGTGAAATTACACAACGCTTGCATGCTGGATCTGAGTAGGAGTAGAAATGTGTCAGATATTTCAAACTCTTCCTTGCAACAATGTTACGACGGCTTGTTCTTTAGTATCTTGATGTTCACGTTTTCTACTTTAAAAGGGCCTGTGAAAGAACTTAGATTATCATTTACGTCTGGTGAGAAGTATGTGAACAAAATATTTCCACTATTTTCAGGGTCAGAGGACGCTGAGGTGTCACTGAACTAAATGTTCTAATCACATGAACTATCGGTCAAAATGACCACTGCAGAAGACTTTTTCAAGTTCAACCCCACTCCCGCCTGGATTTCCACAGCCTTTGACCCCCTCTCCTGCGAGAATTTCCAGAAACCCATCGCTCAGGGGGTATGATTTTTTTCTGGAACAAACCATTTAGAGGAACTGGTTCGTAAGAACCTCATCAGCCTGAATTGTGAGAAAGACGCATACTACTTCACATCACCTGCTCTTCTTCCAATCTCATTTATATGATACAGAGCAATAAATGCAACATTCAATATATAGGCAAGACTAAACATCATCTCAGCTACAGATTTGGTGAGCAGAGACACACAATCGAAAAAGCCATTGCAAAACAACACATTGATCAACCAATGCCGCTGCAGATCACTTTACCCTTCCTGCCCATTCTATGGACAACACAGAACTCATAAAAGGACTGTATGATCAGATCACTATTTTGAAATATACACCATCCTGCCCATTCTATGGACAACACAGACTCATAAAAGGTACTGTATGATCAGATCACTATTTTGAAATATAGCTGTTTTGAATATAGAGATTGTTCCTTGTCTGTTCGTTTGTCTTCGTCTCACCAATCTTCTAAAATACCAAACTTTTGCTTAAAAACCTGCACAACACTATATTGTATTTTCTAAATTTTTAGTATTTTAATTCACTTTTATTTCTATAAGCCACCCCATAAGCTACTTTAGCTTTAAAATTTAATTGTGTCTAAATAAAGGTTCACTACCACAACTACTAGAAAGCACTTGAACTTGAGGCTGGTGGATATTGTAAAGCGAACCAGAGCAGTGTTCAGTGAATAATTCAATGCTAACAATGCATTGGAAGATGTCAGGGCGCTGAGAAAACTCTTTTTGAGTCAATGCTTAGTCCTTTGTGAAAAGATATTGTTTTCCATGCAGTTGAAAACATGCTCCACCTCAATCAACACCATTAACTTTTTTAACATTCAGTCACAAGTTGTTCAGCGCAAGGGATACAGGCCAATCAAAAGATCAATGGCATTAAACATAGCCAATAGTGGTCTCTTATGACAACCTCCACAAACTTAACACAACATTGGGTAAAAGAGCCTGGGCCGCCATCCTATCCAATCTACGGACTTCATCAGCAAAGACACGCAAGTAACACCAAGGAAGAGGTTACTGGCCACCAATGTTAAACACTTGGCTGAAACCAAACTCAAATAGATCAATGGAGAGTGTAAACTGTACCAGGAAGACAAAGTTGTAGAGCTATACCTTTTGATACAACCATTGCTCAATTCAACACCTCTCTCTCGCAGTTCATAAACATAGCCAAGAACACCACTAACAAACAAGTAAGTACGGTTCTCATTGGACACAATGCCTCGACATTCGACACTACAATTCTTTCAAGAAATGCTGGAAACGAATTCTCTTCTGAGTTGCAATCTATGGATATCTGGTTTGCTGATTCTCTTTCACTGTTCAAAGAACTCATTTAAAGTCAACTTCCTACTTTAAGGAACACCAATGGCACATTTCCGAAGACTAACTAGTCCTATCTCTACAAGACCTTGTTTAATCAAACCTTTGATGCACATGATGCCTTGGAAGATGTTCCCACCCTAAGAAAAAATTCTCTTTTCTTCAAAACTGGAATTGTTGAATAAAACCATCATAGAAAACTTGGCACTAACACAAACCATGCATTCGAGAGACTTGGAATATCTCGATAGTTGCCACAAAATATTGCAATCCTTCCAAAGTAGCTGTACAATCCAGAACGAAATGGTGCCATAACAAAAAGCATTGCAGAAAAAATTGCTGGGAGTGGTTTGGCATATGAAGATTTCAAGAACCTGTATAGCTGTTAAAGGAAAGGAGTCGTTGCAATTTTGTCGAGACCGCCGTCATGCACAACATTAAGATCACGAGTAACTCGCACTGGTCGAATTTCAGCAGCCATTGTTGCTCATTTCCAATGTGCTAGCTGTCTAAAGGGTAAGTTTTCCTCTGATATGCACACACGCATGGTCGTCTTGAAATTCTATGATGTCACAAACATGAAAATGAAGAAAACATACGCTCACTTTTCTTGTGTTTCCTTCGATGAAATTTGTATACTTCATGATATAGATGTCTTCTTCACAATATAATTTTTGGAAAAAAATTCATCTCAGGATTTCTTTTTTAATCAAAAATAGGAAATTGTAAGATTTTTAAGAATCCTCTAAATATAGTTCTTAATTTTTTAAATCAAAATATTGTCTGAAATCGTTTTCACAAGACTGCTGAGTTTCAAGATATTTCACAGAGGCTTACTCTGGAAAAGGAAGCAAATAGGTGGAAAACAGAAAAAAATGGTTATCTTTATGATTGTTTGTTGCCATGGCAAGAGTCTGCAATTTACTCATATGAATGAAAAAGAAATCCACAGTGTGTTGTTAATCTTTACGTACTGTCAATTCCAATAGCTGAAACACAAAGTTGAAACGAGTAGTTTATTTTTAGCTCTTCATCCTTCTTCAGGTGTAGATACTGTTAATACTGTTAGGAGCAACTTTAAGTTGTGTGTATAACTGCAATAATCAATCATGTCTAGAACTTTTACCAGTACTTTACTGCTAAAAACACAGCCACACGACAACAGGAAAGATTTCACTTCCAACCACTGTAACCAAGCCCTACCCATATAGGTTTGTAGCTGCATCACCAACTTAGATAGCAAACAAGTGCAAGGAATATCAGAAAAAAAAGAGTGATTAAAATAGCAAATTTACTGTGAGTTTATAATGCTATTGTACTTGTGATTAACCCAAGATCGCGGGTGACTCTGGATTTTGTATACCATTTTGAGATCACCTTACAGGACAAGAATACATTGCGAGGATATGTCAAAAATATATACATATATTAGTAGAGGGAGAATGAGACAAAACAAGAAGTTATCATGAAGAAAACAGATATCAGAGTTTTCAAAACTAGCCATCAGCTGTGGCATCAACTTGCAACTTTTCCATTTACAAGGTCTACTTTCCCTTGGGTAAATTCTAAGATAATAAACCCTTCTCAAAAGAGCCTAAAGTTGACAGTTTTAGTAAGAAATTTGCCGCAACAAAGTAAACAGGCTCAGACTGAGAGCTTAAAGCAGCAGTTTCCAGAAAGTACTCTATGTCAGACAACATATTTCTTTCTCAAACACAAGGGAAAATGGTAGAAAAGCAACAGCATACCTAAGACATGGCAGCAGGTAAACCGAAAGAAAAGGAGTCTGTTGAACTTGTCTCATGACAACGGAAAAGTAAAATCTGAAAGCAAGGAAAATAGTAGACAGGAGGATTATGGTAATGAATACTACCTTTAAGACTGAAAGGTAGTCTGTGTCTCAATAATTACAACAAATTTGGCACAGATCCCTGAGATAAACTTATGGTTTTTATTGACATTGATTGATCAAGTGTACAGTTAACACCTAAATCCATTTTACCATTGCAAATTACAAAACAAAGGAGTAAGACTTGCAATTTTGTACATATAGATAACATGTTGTCTGACGACTTGTATACCTAAAAGCACAAGTTAAATTCCAAGGTAATGGAGGGCATCAAAAAACAAATATACCAGTTTAATTTTATTTGATTTATTATGTATCACACTTTGCTCTTTCAAAATTGTACTCAGTTTCTTAACTCTAGTTTGAACCAAACATACGTTATGGCTTGAGTTATTAAAACCTAAAGAATGCCCTAAATTTAGTTGGCACCCTGCGCAAGTCATCACCTACTTCAAACATTTCCACTGGGTACTTTTCGTACTCCAAATTTTATTAATACACAATTCTGTTTCACCAATGTAATCGCATTTTTTTTAGCAGATCAATAAACCCTAACAACTAAACTGTGCAGGTATTACATGAACCTTTTGAACTTTGAAGCAAGAGCATTTTTTGGCAGAAAGTCTGCTTCTGTGCACAGACTGTAACTTGAATGTAAATGTATCAGCACAACAACAGATTTCTTCTCACATGCACAGTTTCCAAGATAGAGCAGAGGCAGCAAACAATGCTGTCTTTTCTTTTCACAGCCAAGAAGTCATGGAGACAAACAGGGAACACTAATTTTAGGAATAAGAGTCCACAAATATTATGTTGTTCCAGTTCTGAAAGAACCACATTTTGAAGAAATAACAAAGGGAAAATATGAAAGCAGAGTGACAACCATGGACATTAAAAGTTTTTGTGCTTTGCTCCATTTAAGGTAATTCCTATGAAATAAAACTCACAATAGAATTTCATTCAAACTTTCTCCACTAAATATTTATCATATAAGAACTTCAATTTTGAAATAAAATACAGGGGTGCCCATGCTCATTACGGAACACTAAGGCATTGAAAATGACCCATTTTGGCATTATTTAATACTTATTAAAAGAAGCCATTCCCAGTAATAATTGTTAAATCTTTGTGACCAAGACTCATGAGAACACACATTAAACTACGGCCATTACATTGTGTTGGACACAAATAAACATTTAAAGTTTGATTAGACAGAAAGCTGAAGTCTTGATTACAATTTGAACCAAATCTCTTGACATGGTTACCAAACGACAAACTAGGAAGACCACAGCGTATCTGCTATTTTTATTATTTATTCAATTTTCAGCAATAGAAATCAGATAAGTCTTTTCTCAAGCAAAGTTTGTGGTAGGTTCATTACAATGACTGTAAAAAAGGTGGGGTGCCCATGCTCATTCGTGAGCTACAGCCATTTTTCAACTGGCAGAGCTCAATATCAAGGCAAATTCATCATAAATTATGCGCAGAAAGGATGTGCAATGCAAATGTGAGGAATGACCTTAAAATAACTTAGAAGAAAACCATCACCTGCAGACCAGAGACATTCCACCAAAGACCAACAATAGGTTTACAACAGTCATGCTTAATGGTTTCGCCCTTCATTTGTGACTCTTCTTGCATGTAGAGAGTAACATACAAAATCATGTAAGTGTTCTTATGCAAATGATACATAACGCTGTGGCTACATGGCCAGCAGCAAGCCAACATTTTAAATAGATTAAATGACCAGCAGTGAAATTTTTTACGATGCAAAACAACTTAAAAGAACATTGTGGCAAGGGTACACAATACTCAGTACTACTGCGCCACCGAAACCAGAAGGCATCTTTTTTAAGTATATATAGTGTTACTCTTCGCATAATGGAAAGCTAACCACAAACAAGCGAACCAGAGTACTATTCAGGCTAACCGGAGTGATGTTCAGCCTAAACTAGAAAAACTTTTTGACTCTCAGTCAATTAGTCCATTTAAAACTTTGACCAGCTCCCAGTCATTTAGACACTTTGTAGATATAAATTAAATAAATTGGCGACCAAAATTTGCGATCTGACAACCGTTTCCTTTTAGCTGCTAGCAGGCTCCTGAATGATTTTCAGTATTCGTTTGACTTTCACGCATACAACACATGGAACAAGGACCTTCTCCATCTGCCTCTAACAGAGACCATTAACTACCAAAGTTCGTTTTGCAACAACAGGGCTAACGGGTGGAAAAATTTACCCTACAAGCTATAGAAAATTCATTTTGAAATTTAAGAGGGGTCTTAAACTACATTTTTGCAACCCAAATCTAGTAGCAGAGGTTGAACTTGACTTATAAGTTGATTTATATACTTATCTAGTAGTTTCTAAGTACTTTTTCATCTAGTTATTCATTCACTTAATTACCTATTTATTTCAGTTATACATAAATGAAGTATTTCAAGGTAAAGTATTTTGTCCACAGGCCTCCATTCAAACCAGCCTTAGCTGAATTCAACCTGCCTGTATAAATAATGCTTATAAATAAATCTAAATAACATATCCATATAGGCCCTTATACAGAGTACCCCCTTGGGGTTTTATAGCTTAATATAAATATACACAACTGACATGAAAAGTTTAAATGGAACATGAACATTTTCTGTCTATTTGTACATAATTTTCTTATTGTCAAAGGAAGGTTTCATAATTTTCTCAACAGAGATACAATAAAGATTCTGTAAAAAAGGAATTCTATTCCATCTTGTTTGGGTGCAGTTTATGAATCACAACATTGGCCAATTCTTTAAATGAAGCCTTTGCATGACTTTCAACTGAAGGATTAGCTTGTGTGGGACACCTCCACAAAATTGAGTCAGGCAGAGATGTTGGTACCCTGTACTATTTTAGAAATCTGTCTGGCCACAATAATGTAAAGCAAAAGGTTAAAGATGGGTTTGCACCAGCAAAAGATTTATTTCTTCAGGTGTTCAATGCTTATCTTGTTGTTGCTTTCATGGACTGGACTGGAATGATGGAAATACAATCCCCTCCAACCAAAGTGAGCACACCTCCAGATATAACAAGAGACCAGGAGGAGCAGACTCAGTACCTTAACAATGTGATTGGTTCCTTGGTGGATAGCTTCTGCTTGGTCTTGCCAATTGTGAATCAAAGTGGGCTATGAGCTACTCAACTTGGAAAATGGATCGAAGGCTCCAAGACTTTCACCTTGAAGCACCAAGCAGATTTTCACCCAGAAATTTGAATCGCCTGGCTTCCAAATCGTACACAAGATAAAACTGAAAGGTTGATGCTTCTTCTCGTGGCATTCAATCGAAGATCCATTTACAATCCAAGTGCTAACCGCCAAATAATTTTCGAGAAATGCAGCTTTCGAAGCAACCAGCATACGCGGCCGAGATTTGGTATGCCAAAGAGTCACGCTGTTTGCTCCACCCTGATTGGATGCATACTTTGGCATTACCCAATCAGCTTGGAGTAACAGCGTGACTGCGGATGAGCTTTCAGAATGTCACAAACAGTATAGTCGTTCGAACGGTAAGTTAACGTAATCAAAATGATTTTCAAGGAGCATTTTTAAAAACATCTAACAAGCAGTTTCGTCAGTTTAACGGAGGAGCATTCCAGTGAACAGCAATTGAAAACAGATACAAAATATCTTATTGTCATAAATTAATCATGACCTGATGCAGTCGCAGTCAACAGTGAGTACTCGATGAAAGGTCTTCGCATGAGTAAACAGTTGCTTGTGTCGCCTTCAGAACGTTTTTATAAAACAGAAGAGTTTATAAGCAGTAGCCTTTGGCAAAATACTCTAATCTAGTATCTCATGTACACTATCCCTCTACAATACTTCCTAAATGACATAAAAACATCTTTGACATAAACTTCACTTTCCCATGGAAACTATCAGTCGTATAAATAAACAGCGGGAAACATCGTTTGAATCCTCCTCAGTTCTCTCGACTGTTGACCTTTAAAAACAATTAATCACGACTTGAGTCATTCGAAAATTCATACAGCTCATCAATTTTGTGACTTTAATGATCAGTGTCTTCTTTTTCATTTTCGGCAATCGAGTATGGTTAAACCTGTACGAGCGGGCTCTTTCGGGAAATGAGCTAAGAGACTTCTATAATTACAGCTAGCTTCAGTTTATAAAAAGCGTTTGTGCGAGAATTTATTCAATGTAGAGAATTTCTGCGATAAGATATTGAGTACTTATATCAGAATTTAAAGAATAACTAACTTGACACAGTGCAAGCAACCATGAAACGGCCTTAAACGGCTGATGTTCAAAACCTGGGGGGGTGGGAACTCTTGTATGCAAGGGTTGACAAATTTTTCATTGTCTCGGGTTACAAATCAAGGATTCTAGTCTCACTTACAATGTTGACGATGAAAACATCACCGTTTTTATCTGTCAAAGTATCGTTTAGGGTGCACTAGAAGAAATAATAATTAAAAGAAGCCTTCCTATTTATTAATTTCTCGCTTTTCAGGCTTGATTTCTGCTGATCTCTCGATAACACGAGTTGTGTCTAAAAGTGCCCACGGGGATCCTCTATTGGACAATAGCTAGTCATCGAACCCGTTCCGTTTTAAGTGGTATCTTTTTTATGGTATAATGAAGCTCAGGCAACGTCCACATAAGTCTCCTGTAGGAGTTAAATTCAAATTTTTCGAAGGGCATTCCTTGCGGCTTTTTTCATATGAAAAGCTCCCCCCAGGTTTTTCCAAATGTCTAACGGGAAAGTGATGGAGTGAAAGAGTGATGGAGTGAATCGTGCCCCACACCTACAACTTGGAAAATATTATTTTCCAAGTTAAAAAAGGCCATTGAAAAGCAGAGAGAGCAGCAGCAACAAGCCTGTGTCCAGAACAATAACAGTGATTCTATACAATCTAACAGAATTTCCACCAGGTGATTTATTTATCGCGACAGTTTACCACTTGTCCCAAATTTATTTATTCAACCTACATCAGTTGTACTGAGAATAAAAACCTAAGTCAGTTAACATTAGTCAGAATCAATCAATCAGAATGGTTAGTTTCCAATCAAACATGTGGAGTCTTACTAATCTCAAAATTATAAGGCTTTAAAGAGGTGTAAATAGTTGATAATTTATCTTATTATTTGGCCTTGTGTGGTTACACGAGGGAAGAGCTGATGATGAATTAGCCTTCAAAAATTCACTCATGTTATCCCATTATTTACAATCAATTGCTAATTTTTAAGACCAGGATAAGGCAGCAGGATCCACAAAGGATGACCACCTGGCAAAACTACACTGTATATGGATAATTCAAATGGTGATGTTGCTTTTACAGTTGAATGATAAAGAGAATGAGGGAGATGGAGAAAGGACCATAATCAGTAGCAAAGTGTTGTGTTCTTGATGTTTAGATCCACCACCAGAAGCAAAAAAGTATGCCTTTGAGATGTTACAGTTAATCAGTAGAGTTAAGTACCAGTTCATGGAGAAAATGACTGAAAGAACTATCCATGGCCGTTTTGTCAACTGGAAAGGTAATTAGGAATACAACTACTACTTAACTTCTAGTAGTAATTTTTATAATAATAGGTGAAAAGTTTCAATGTTTAAGTTGAAGATAATGTAGAAATAATCTACTTTGATCCTAACATTTAAACCCAATGACTCTTGTGCTGCCCATAACCACCCAAGACGAGCCTTGCCCTTTCTTCCACTTCTGACCTCATCACTTTGACCAACATAGGCATCATCTGTACTCAACTTCTGCAGGAGGAAAAGATCTTTCCAATGATGCCTAGATCAATAGTGGTTGGCCTAATGGAGCCTGAGACATGCACAAAAATGCTCAAAAAGAGGAGTGAAAAACTCAGAGCAGAATTTTCCTGCCACTACACCTAGCTGCTCCGTGGTAAAAATTGGCCACCTCAATGACTCTTTCCTAGGAGTTTTTTAAACTGCAACCAAGCCCAGTAGGTCAATCACTGCAGGAGAAAGAAAAGAAAGGAGGGGTCGGGGCATATCATAGAACGAGTAAAGACGTGTCATCCTGTGCTCGGTCTAAAATTCTTTTAAAAATGGCTACAATTCTCAACTATGAGTAAATTGTGTTCAGAAATAAGCTTGAACAACGGTCCACTATGTCGGCGGAAAGCCTAGCTGAGTTGAGTAAGCTAGTGAAAGGTCTTGCTGAAAAAATTGATACAAGGCTGCTGCCTAACAGGAGCCCAGCAGCCTGGGGCAACCCAAGAAAGTTCTTTGGGTGCCTAAATTTTTGCAGCAGCTCCCAAAAAACATTACCTGTTGGGCTCCTAACTTTTTGGCTTTTTGCCCTTCTGGGCTCCTTGAAATATTGTTAGGCAACAGCCTTGTTGATAGGTTGGAATCTTTCAGCCAAACCCGCCATGATGCTATTTATGCGAAGTTGATGACGCTTGAATCTACTACGAACGGGCTATCCACAGGGTTGGGAGGGCTGAGTCAAGAAATGGAGAGAGTTAAAACAAACTGTGGAGAGGAAAGCTGATCAAGCTCAACTGGAATTACTTGAGAATCGCTCAAAGAGAAGAAAACTAGGAGAAAACTATCCAACATGGCGGTGACACATGTGGATGTGTGGCTCCGCAGTTTTTAAACCCTTTTGGGCTCCTCTTTGTTTATTACCTGTTTTATGTGTGGTTCTGGAATCGAATCAACACAGCAACCTTACGAGCCGAAGCAGCTGTGACGCATTAAGATTAAAAATTCCTGGAAGAAAGCTTTATCATTTTGTCTTCCTTCAAGGCATACTGACACGACTGACATGAAAACGGTCTCCCGGTAAAATAATCAAAACCAGGAACTACAAGAATTTTAATGAGTCCAATTTCCAGCTGGATATTTCTTTCGCACCTTTTCATGTTGCCTCTGTTTTCGACAATCCTGATGACAAACTATGGGCCTGGAACAAGTTATTCCTTGATGTGTGTGATCAACATGCACCTCTTAAAGATATAAAGGTCAGAAGCTCCTCACTTCATTGGATTACAAACAGTATCCCTCTTAAGATTAACCTAAGATACAAACTATTTAAATTGGCTGTGAACACCAAATGCCCACACAACTGGAGCGAGTACAAGAGGATTCAAAACGAAATCACCACTGACCTTCGTCAGGCCAAAGCTATGTACTTCAATGATTTTGTTTACTGAGATTAAGACTACTAAAGCATGTTGGTATCTAGTGCAAAAAGCCACTGCCCACCGAAGCAGCAAACTGTTGTTGGTCCACTAAAAACTGAGTCTGGTCATCTTGTTGTTAAGGACGACAAGAAAGCGTGCTTGATGAACACCTATTTTGCCTTGGTCGGTGAGAAATTGGCACTTGATCTCTCGCCTTCAATCACGCGATCACTGTCTTCTGATTCGGTGACATAGACGAAAATTGTACCATCACTTTCTGAGGTCAATTTCTCTGAAGTTGGCGTTCTGCAACAAATAAAGCATCTTAAATCCAATAAGGCTACCAGTCCTGACGGTATTTCTCCAAAACTTTTGAAATTAGCCAGTCATGCAGTGAGCCCTCACCTTATGTGCCTTTTCCGATGGAGCATCCACCATGAAACTGTACGAGGGTTGGAAACTTGCAAGGGTGTCCCCTGATGTTCAAAAAGAATGACAGGACTGATCCAGGAAATTATCATCCAGTTTCTATCTTGTCCGTTCCAAGTAAGCTGCTCAAATCTGAAATCAATACCACCATTGTCAATCATGTGATGAACAATAACTTGATAACTCCTAATCAGTGGGCCTATAGGAAGGCTCACTCCACTGAGCTACTTCTCATTCATCTGACAGAGAAATGGAGGAGGTTTGTTGATGACAGCTTCACAGTCGCTGTCGCTTTTGTAGACTTCAGGAAAGCTTTTGATAGCGTATTACACTCGTGCCTATTGGACAAATTACATGGACACTTCAACATTGATGGTGCCCTCTATGCATGGCTGGATAGCTACCTTTTGAATCGAAAGCAGTTCACGACGATAAATGGAAAAGAATCTTCAAAAATGTACGTTAGGTGCAGAGTACCACAGGGCTCGGTGTTGGGTCCTACTTTGTTTACGCTTTTTACGAATGATTTACCTTCATCTATTAAATCTGGAGATACTTATATGTACGCTGATGACACTACAGTTTTCTGTATAGGCTCCTCACAAGACATTGCTTGCAATTTACTAAATTGTGCCCTGGAAGAACTTTTCACCTGGTGTGTTAACAACCGCCTTACTCCACATCCTGGCAAGTGAGCAGGTAATGTTACTCTCCAAAGCTCAGCATATTGGTCCACTGCCTGCCATTTACATTGGCAAGTCCATTATTGAATACAAGGCTACGGCCAGGCTTCTGGGTGTTTACCTCAGATCAAAACCTGAGCTGGATACCTCATCTGAAAAAAGTCATTAAAAGCGTTTGCAAACATATTGAGCCTACTCTAGAAATCCAAGTTTCTACTCAGTCATCTGTGCGAGTCAATTTACATAAAGGTTATCCAGCCATCCATTACGTACGCGATGCCTGTCTGGGGCGGGATTAATCAGACAAATTATTTAAAACACTGGAAAGACAACATTGCCGTGCTGCTAGAATTATTTTTGCCTTTCCACCGGACATGCCAACAGCTGACGTTTTAGCTACCATTAAGTGGAACACTTTGAAATATATGTATAAACATTCTTTGATTAAACTTTTTTTCAAGGGTTATCATGGCATGCTTCCTGACACTTTAGCTGAAGAGTTTATTATGTACGGCGGCAGACCTTCTTCACCACTGAAGCATGGGCTGATAGCACCAAGTTTTGTCTCCAAATACATTCAAAACTCCATTTCCTATAGAGGGGCTGTCCTCTGGACACTAATAGGGCAATCTAATAGATCAATACTAGAGTGCACAGACCTAAAATATTTTCTGGAAAATGTTATCAATTGTCACACTTTTTAGGGATTTTAATTTTAATGTTTTAGCCCACAAATAATCAACAAAAGATCGGAGAATTTATTTTTTTTAGCTATTGACTTCATTCGTTTTTATCAAAATTATATTTCTAAGAATTGTTTTTTAAATATTAATTTTAGTGTATTAGTACACGACCCCACAAGCTTGTTAGCTTTGACAATTTTTTATCATGTATAAATAAAGGTTGTATGTATGTATGTATGTATTAATATTTTGATTGTAGTTCCAGAGTTTGTAGCAAATAAAGCAATAAGTATTATTTAAAGTCTGGAACTACATCAAATATTAATATTTACCACTCCTGTCAAGTTGAGCGCTCTCGAAAAATTGTTCTTCTCAAGTATCCAGAATTTGAATAGCTCCTTTTAAGTCGAGCCCTCTCAAGAATGAATTTTCAAGTAAAGGACTTCCAGTACTCCACCAAGAACATCCCGCTAGCAAGCAAAGGCGCTTTCCGTCAATGATTGATTGAGAAGACTGAATCGCTGATTCAAAGTATGCATTGGAAGGATTTCTTTTTTCTCAACACTAACACCGATGGTGCCACGACCAAGGAAACATATGGTTTCAAATGGAAACGATCGCCACCGCACATGAAAGAACTTGATCAGTTTAAGGACTCTTTTCTTGATATGATACAAAGCATTCAATTTAAAGCAAATCACCATCCAAACAACCTCCAGAGAAAACTCAGAAACGACGTCACAGAGATCCGAAAGGACAAGCATGTCTTTGTCAAGGCTGACAAAACGACAAACTATTATAAAACGACACCAGAAGAATATATGAGGCTCCTGAACAAAAATTTAACAAAAGCTGAAAAGAAGACCGACCTCAATGTCCCCAACGCAATAGCCACTAAAGACAAGCAAATCGCAGAAAAACTTGGACTTGACGACCGGATTGATGTGTCAGCACACACATCAAGACTCCTATATAACTATGAAAGTCTTATCTTAAAAAACAAGTGTCGAATGTAAAGGCAGTATACGAGCTTCCTTTTAAAGTCACAGTCGAAAACGAACTGAGGAGCTTCCAATTTAAACTTATTCATAACATCATACCCACTAATCACTCTCTTTATAAAATGAATATAAAGGCTTCACCAGAATGCGAACGCTGCCTCTTTCCGAACGAAACGCTTATTCACATGCTTTGCGAATGCCCCGACGTTAAAATCTTTTGGAAAGACATAACGATGTGGTGGAATGCTAAGCGCTCTGACAATATCAGTCCTAGTAATACAGAAATCCTGTACGGTTACAAACCTGAAACTACCACCTTCTACGCGTTAAACCATTATCTTCTTATTGCTAAATATCATGTTTTTCTTGCAAGAAACCGGTCTGAGACTCCGAATTTAAAGGTCTTTCTTGCCTTACTAGACAGCAAAATCAAATGTGAAAGACAAATAGCCATTAAAAATTTTAATTACGAAAAATATAGAGCTAAGTGGACCACTCTCAGCAACTACGATGCGTGAAGCACATTGAATGTGAAAGTTTGAGTAAGGGAATCTTTTATTATCTCTTGTATGTGTGGGTGTGGTGCGTGTGTGTGTATGTGTGTGTTGTGTTAGCTTTGCACCGTATGCAGTGTAACGTAGCACGTGTATTTATTTCGTAATTAATTTAAAAGAATAACAGCAATGTAAGTACAATTTCTGTAAGTAGGTTTAGCAGAGTAATGTAATGTAGTAATATTAGCGTAGCTCAAATAAAATTTAAAAAATATATATATATAACTATGAAAGACCATAAACTGGACTTTGTCAATAACCCGGCCTGTAGACTCATCAATCCAAGCAAGACTGAAATTGGCGTTATCAGTAAATACCTGTTAGACGACATCAACTCAAGAATCATCCAAGCAACCAAGGTTCATCTATGGAGAAACACCAGCAACGTCATTGAATGGTTTAACGCGATCCCCCAAAAATGCCAGCACGTATTTATTACTTTTGACGTTTGCGAATTTTATCCATCGATATCAGAGGAACTGCTAATGAAGGCATTGAACTACACATCAAGATTTACAAAGATGATCCAACAAGACCGGCACATTATTATCCACTCAAAAAGATCACTCCTCTACCACCAAAACTAACCATGGACTAAAAAGAACTCTGACAGCACGTTTGATGTAACAATGGGTTCATACAGCGGAGCTGAGACCTGTGAGTTAATCGGAGTGTATATGCTGTCTCTCATTGCGCCCAAATTTAAAGATGAAGTGGGACTCTACCACGACAACGGGATCGCAGTATGGAAGGCCACGCCAAGAGAAATTGAAAAAACAAAGCAGGAAGTCAGCAATGTTTTTAAATCTAACAGTCTTAAAATAACAATTGAAGCAAACAAGAGGGTAGTAAATTTCCTTGATGTTACCTTCGACCTTTCAAGTGGAAGCTACAAGCCGTACATGAAGCCAAACAACAAATTATTGTATGTCCACCGGTGGAGTAACCATCCTCCAGCATTGCTGAAAAACAATCCGCAAAATATTAATAAACGGCTAACTAACATTTCGTCTAATGAAAAAGTCTTTAATGAAGCTATCGCCCCATACCAGCATGCACTTGAAGAAAGTGGCTATGACTTCAAGCTTAAATTCAATCCGCAACCAAAGCGGGCAACAAGAAAGAACAAAGCCCAGAAAAGAAAGATCACCTGGTACAGCCCTCCATGGGACAGCAATGTCAAGACCAACCTGGGTAGGAAATTTCTGCTCATCATAGACAAATGCTTCCCCAAGAATCATCCATTAAATAACATCTTCAACAGGCATACCCTTAAACTCAGTTATTTGTGCATGCCAAACATCAAAGCTGTCATTTCATAGCATAATAAGAACATGCTCGCCCAGGATGGCGCTACGGCTGCACCCTTACAACAACCACGCACGTGTAACTGCAGAAATAGACCAGAATGCCCACTCCAAGGAAATTGTATGCAAGAAAACGTGGTTTACCAGGCGACAGTTGCCACAGAAACGACAGCAAAAGAAACGAGACCGAGCTATCGAAACACATCTGGGACCTCAAAGACTGAAAGAAGTCGTTTCGCGTTAAGTGGAGAGTTCTAAGAACTTGCAAACCATATAATAATGAGAGCAAGAAGTGCAATCTGTGCCTTCAAGAAAAGTATTTCATTATTTTTAGAAAAGGTCTAAGTAGCCTTAACAAGAGAAATGAATTGGCAAGTTCCTGTGGCCACAGAAATAGGTTCACACTCAAGTTCTTTTGAATAACATAACGTGTGTGTTATGAAACGGCACATGCTAACTACTGGCACGCGCACACATGTATATATGTATGTATGTATGTATGTAACTATTAGAGGTAAAAATGAAGACTTCATCTGCTATAAAAGTGCTAGATGGTAAGACCAGAGCGGTGTATAAAGATGAGTTTCTGGAGTCGGACTAGTTCAAAAACATTTAATTGCTTCTCCGAGTTTCATGCCTCTTACGAGACAATCATCAGGCAACTGCCAAAAAGAAGAATACATGGTGTATTATAGTGAATTTGAAAAAACAGTAACAATTCACAATTGGCTGAGGTGTATAGCAACAGTAAAACAATTTACAGTAAACTGTAAAAATCAAATAATGACTCTATTTTGAAAAAAGCGGTAGTCTTAAAAAAACGGTAATAGCAACGGTTAAACAATCTTCAGTAAACTCCTAAAAATAAACTGCTACAAATAAGAGGGAGATATATTAGTATTCAAGCTCAGATTAATGACGAAAATTGTTTTTTTAGTGAATGCTTACGGTCCAAATAATGATAATCAAGCAGCACTACTCTATGATAATTTAACTGACAATTTAAAAAACAAAGGACTCGCGTATGAAGATAAAATAATAATGGGTGATGATTTCAATTGTCCTATTAATCCACTTCTTGACAAACAGGGCAGGATTCTAGTAGCAAGGTAAAAAATTGTTCATCGCATTGAAGAAATATAGGAAGTATTTCATTAACGTGACGTATGGCATGTAAAAAAACCCTCAAACGAAAAGCTTTACCTGTTCACAAAAATCTCCTTTTACTTTTTTGTAGATTAGCCTATTGGCTTATTTCAAATTCACTTCAGGATTCAATTAAAGATGTTGATATTATCGCCGCCATCAGAACTGACCACTCAGCAATTCTCCTACACTTACAGGAACTTGAGGAATGTAAGCGAGGCACGGGGTTTTGGAAATTGAATACTTTGCTTTTGACTGATATTTTTGTTCACAGTCAGGAGTTCTCAGATATAAGAGTTGCTTGGGACTGGATGAAATATAATGTGCATATGTTTTTGATAAAATATTCAAAAGAAAGAGCTAAAACAAAAAAGGAGAGAAAATAAAAATTGCAAAGAAAGATGCAAATTGCACAAACACAGCTTGAGCAGAGTGATGAACTCAACAATATTTTTGAGCAATGTAAATCGGAATTGGAGAATTTCTACGAGGAAAAAGCTAATGGATTAATAGTACATGCAAGGGCAAGGTGGCATGAATATGGTGAAAAGAGTACAAAATATTTTTTTTGAGTTTGGAAAAGAGAAATTATTCCAGAAAACACATAAGGAAGCTTTGCGTAAGTGGAGTTATTACTAAGGACTATCAAAAAATATTAGATTCCTCTTCGGAGTAATATAAGAATTTATATAGCAGCAAACTGAATGTAACTGAGTCTGATTTATTAGACCCTTTTCTTGGAAACCTGAACATCCCAGCGTTTTCAGAAGAAGAAAGATTAAAAACCTCTGTCATAAACACTCCAACAGAATTCCGGAAGGTTTTTATAAAATTCAGCAGGAATTCCGCCGTTTCCAGCGGTTTTCCCAGCTTCAAATGTGTCAAGTGCTTTAACACACTCCTCTATCATAATTTGACCTTGACGGCTTAATCTTTCTTCTTCTGAAAACGCTGGGATGTTCAGGTTTCCAAGAAAAGGGTCTAATAAATCAGACTCAGTTACATTCAGTTTGCTGCTATATAAATTCTTATATTACTCCGAAGAGGAATCTAATATTTTTTGATAGTCCTTAGTAATAACTCCACTTACGCAAAGCTTCCTTATGTGTTTTCTGGAATAATTTCTCTTTTCCAAACTCAAAAAAAATATTTTGTACTCTTTTCACCATATTCATGCCACCTTGCCCTTGCATGTACTATTAATCCATTAGCTTTTTCCTCGTAGAAATTCTCCAATTCCGATTTACATTGCTCAAAAATATTGTTGAGTTCATCACTCTGCTCAAGCTGTGTTTGTGCAATTTGCATCTTTCTTTGCAATTTTTATTTTCTCTCCTTTTTTGTTTTAGCTCTTTCTTTTGAATATTTTATCAAAAACATATGCACATTATATTTCATCCAGTCCCAAGCAACTCTTATATCTGAGAACTCCTGACTGTGAACAAAAATATCAGTCAAAAGCAAAGTATTCAATTTCCAAAACCCCGTGCCTCGCTTACATTCCTCAAGTTCCTGTAAGTGTAGGAGAATTGCTGAGTGGTCAGTTCTGATGGCGGCGATAATATCAACATCTTTAATTGAATCCTGAAGTGAATTTGAAATAAGCCAATAGGCTAATCTACAAAAAAGTAAAAGGAGATTTTTGTGAACAGGTAAAGCTTTTCGTTTGAGGGTTTTTTTACATGCCATACGTCACGTTAATGAAATACTTCCTATATTTCTTCAATGCGATGAACAATTTTTTACCTTGCTACTAGAATCCTGCCCTGTTTGTCAAGAAGTGGATTAATAGGACAATTGAAATCATCACCCATTATTATTTTATCTTCATACGCGAGTCCTTTGTTTTTTAAATTGTCAGTTAAATTATCATAGAGTAGTGCTGCTTGATTATCATTATTTGGACCGTAAGCATTCACTAAAAAAACAATTTTCGTCATTAATCTGAGCTTGAATACTAATATATCTCCCTCTTATTTGTAGCAGTTTATTTTTAGGAGTTTACTGAAGATTGTTTAACCGTTGCTATTACCGTTTTTTTAAGACTACCGCTTTTTTCAAAATAGAGTCATTATTTGATTTTTACAGTTTACTGTAAATTGTTTTACTGTTGCTATACACCTCAGCCAATTGTGAATTGTTACTGTTTTTTCAAATTCACTATAATACACCATGTATTCTTCTTTTTGGCAGTTGCCTGATGATTGTCTCGTAAGAGGCATGAAACTCGGAGAAGCAATTAAATGTTTTTGAACTAGTCCGACTCCAGAAACTCATCTTTATACACCGCTCTGGTCTTACCATCTAGCACTTTTATAGCAGATGAAGTCTTCATTTTTACCTCTAATAGTTACATACATACATACATACATATATACATGTGTGCGCGTGCCAGTAGTTAGCATGTGCCGTTTCATAACACACACGTTATGTTATTCAAAAGAACTTGAGTGTGAACCTATTTCTGTGGCCACAGGAACTTGCCAATTCATTTCTCTTGTTAAGGCTACTTAGACCTTTTCTAAAAATAATGAAATACTTTTCTTGAAGGCACAGATTGCACTTCTTGCTCTCATTATTATATGGTTTGCAAGTTCTTAGAACTCTCCACTTAACGCGAAACGACTTCTTTCAGTCTTTGAGGTCCCAGATGTGTTTCGATAGCTCGGTCTCGTTTCTTTTGCTGTCGTTTCTGTGGCAACTGTCGCCTGGTAAACCACGTTTTCTTGCATACAATTTCCTTGGAGTGGGCATTCTGGTCTATTTCTGCAGTTACACGTGCGTGGTTGTTGTAAGGGTGCAGCCGTAGCGCCATCCTGGGCGAGCATGTTCTTATTATGCTATGAAATGACAGCTTTGATGTTTGGCATGCACAAATAACTGAGTTTAAGGGTATGCCTGTTGAAGATGTTATTTAATGGATGATTCTTGGGGAAGCATTTGTCTATGATGAGCAGAAATTTCCTACCCAGGTTGGTCTTGACATTGCTGTCCCATGGAGGGCTGTACCAGGTGATCTTTCTTTTCTGGGCTTTGTTCTTTCTTGTTGCCCGCTTTGGTTGCGGATTGAATTTAAGCTTGAAGTCATAGCCACTTTCTTCAAGTGCATGCTGGTATGGGGCGATAGCTTCATTAAAGACTTTTTCATTAGACGAAATGTTAGTTAGCCGTTTATTAATATTTTGCGGATTGTTTTTCAGCAATGCTGGAGGATGGTTACTCCACCGGTGGACATACAATAATTTGTTGTTTGGCTTCATGTACGGCTTGTAGCTTCCACTTGAAAGGTCGAAGGTAACATCAAGGAAATTTACTACCCTCTTGTTTGCTTCAATTGTTATTTTAAGACTGTTAGATTTAAAAACATTGCTGACTTCCTGCTTTGTTTTTTCAATTTCTCTTGGCGTGGCCTTCCATACTGCGATCCCGTTGTCGTGGTAGAGTCCCACTTCATCTTTAAATTTGGGCGCAATGAGAGACAGCATATACACTCCGATTAACTCACAGGTCTCAGCTCCGCTGTATGAACCCATTGTTACATCAAACGTGCTGTCAGAGTTCTTTTTAGTCCATGGTTAGTTTTGGTGGTAGAGGAGTGATCTTTTTGAGTGGATAATAATGTGCCGGTCTTGTTGGATCATCTTTGTAAATCTTGATGTGTAGTTCAATGCCTTCATTAGCAGTTCCTCTGATATCGATGGATAAAATTCGCAAACGTCAAAAGTAATAAATACGTGCTGGCATTTTTGGGGGATCGCGTTAAACCATTCAATGACGTTGCTGGTGTTTCTCCATAGATGAACCTTGGTTGCTTGGATGATTCTTGAGTTGATGTCGTCTAACAGGTATTTACTGATAACGCCAATTTCAGTCTTGCTTGGATTGATGAGTCTACAGGCCGGGTTATTGACAAAGTCCAGTTTATGGTCTTTCATAGTTATATATATATATTTTTTAAATTTTATTTGAGCTACGCTAATATTACTACATTACATTACTCTGCTAAACCTACTTACAGAAATTGTACTTACATTGCTGTTATTCTTTTAAATTAATTACGAAATAAATACACGTGCTACGTTACACTGCATACGGTGCAAAGCTAACACAACACACACATACACACACACGCACGACACACCCCACACAAGAACGAGAGTATAATAAAATGATTCCCTTACTCGAACTTGTCACATTCACATGTGTCTTTCACGCATCGTAGTTGCTTGAGGAGTGGGCGTGCCACTTTAAGACTACTATATTTGTAGTTCGTAATTAAATTGTTGTAAAATGGCTATTACTTGTTGTACCTTCCACATTTGATTTTGCTGTCTAGTAAGGCACGAAAGACCGTTGTTAAATGTTGCCGGAGTCATCGAACTGGAGGCAGCGAGAGGGGGTTTTCAATTGCAAGAACAACCTGATATATTAGCGAATAAGAAGATAATGGTTTTTTAACGCGTAGAGAGTTGGTAGTTTCAGGTTCTGTAAAACCATACCAGGGAATTTCTGAGTATTACTATGGGGGAACTGATATTTGTCAGAGATGACTTAGCCATTCCAACCAACATCGTTTTATGGTCTTTCGAAAAGATTTTAAACCCCCCCCCCCCCCCCCCCCTCCTCCCCCCCCCCCATCGGGGCATTTGCAGAAAGCATCGTGAAATAAGCGTTTCGGTTCGGCAAGAGGCAAGCGTTACGCTTCATTCTGGTAGAAAAACGCCTTTATATCTCATTTTATAAACGCGTAGTGAGTAGTGGCGTATGATGTTATGAATAAGTTTAAATTGGAATGCTCACTCAGTTCGTTTTTCGAACTGTGACTTTAAACACAGGAAGCCTCGTTATGGAACTAGCCTTTACATTCGACCATCGTTGTTTAAGATAAGGGGGGGAGCTTTCATAGTTAGGTATAGGAGAAAGTCACAGTTGATTGTGTGTAGCTGACACAGCAAGATCAACGCGGGTCGGTCCAGTCCAAGTTTTTCATGCACTTTGCTTGTCTGTAGTGGCTACTTGCGTTGGGGACATTGAGGTCAGTTCTTCTTTTCAGCTTTTGTATACAATTTTTAGTTCCCAGGGCGCCTCGTGGGGCCGGGAGGGGTATTACTTCTGGTGTCGTCAATTTTTATGAACTAGTTATGACGATTTTGTTCAGGCCGTTGACAAAGACCATAGACTTGTCCTTTGTCGGATCTCTGTGACCGTCGTTTCGGAGTTTGTTCTCTCTGGAGGGTTTGTTTAGGCAACAGGGTGACTTTTGCTTTAAGATTGACATGCTTTGTATCCATATCAAAAGAAAAGAGTCCCTTAAAACCCTGATCAAGTTCTTTTTCGATCGGTGCGCTGGCGATCGTTTCCATTTGAAACCAATATTGTTTCCTTAGGATCGTAGGGCACCATCGGGGATGTTAGTTTTAGAAAAAAATAAATCCTATCCAATGGCCCTACATTAGCACTCCGCGCTTCAGTCTGTCCCTCAAGATCAAATCGATATGA
>JAHPZR010055729.1:27500-67158 GCA_019787425.1 Platygyra sinensis | reverse complement strand
CGTTTATTGAAAAACCTGTTTTGAGTTGTGCTTTTGCTCATCCCATGATGTTGTTTTTATCATATTTGGTTAAAAACAGTATGGATCGTGTCTCTGTTATATGCAAATTAGCTATGAAATGGTATCCAATGCGCATGTGCACCAGCTGACTGTGTCCCTTTAAGCTAAATGATGCTCTTGCTCTGTTTTGCGTCTTTTTCCGAAGTTTAGGAAACAACTTTTAGCCACTCTCTAAAACGGGAAGCACAGCTACAAAACACATTGTGGAACCGGTTTTGCTTAGTCTCTTCTATCGCTAATTTTTCATTGTTCTAGCGATGCCAGCGCTATCCGACAAAACTTGTAGCGAGTTTGGTCTGCGGTCTTTCATGTAACCAATGCTTGGATTACCTGGCCGTGTTGGTACCCAGTGCCTCTCTGCTGGGACCGGAGGGAAGAGATCCTAACCAAAACAAAAGAAAAACATATTACATCAAGCATAAAAACAATGTTCCATTGATTTAAACTTGATTCGGTCAGGTGATAGCCTGCGAAGGCAGACCTATTGGCGGAACCAGTGACAGCCGGAAATACCTCTGCGTTCGCAGGCTAGTCAGGTGAAGGTCAAAGCCTAAATGACTGAAGTTAAGGCAACCTCTCTTTTCGCTTAATCAGACATCAATTATTACCAGTTGCCTCTTTGATCCTCATTATAAAGACAGTATTGATTGATGTCCCTGTGTTCCATTCATCACAGGTCTCCTTAGTCTCATGTATTTTACTGAGTAAACCTGGCATTAACATTTCTTGAAACTTACGCCGTCCAGATCCTTTCTTAGGCGATGATTGCAATCTTTGTACACTGTTCCTTCCTTGTAGTGGCGTTTTCTTATCGTTCTGGTACAGAGATAAAACTCAAATTCAATACGTAAGACAGCTTTAACACTATACTTTCGCGCAACGACCAGTATGAAGATCATATCCTTCCGTGCTTTCTTTTAGGCGGTTAACACTCATTTCAAAACAGAAATCTAGATTTTCTGTATCAGCATAGCGCAATCTTCATTTTCCACTCTCCCTTGCCCAGAGATGCATGTTATCCTACCCTGACCATCTCCTGAACTTGTTTTTATTGGTTCTGGCATAGTTAGCGTCGCATCGAATTTAAACCTTTAAAGCCGTCGCTTGACAGGCGAATGAGATTTCTGAAGTGTTTTGTACCCCCAGTTTGTTTGATCGCGCCTTGACCAAAATCGATTCGTTTGCTCCGACTGATTTGACATTTAAAGACGCAAATTTTACATCTTACTCCTGAAATATTGCGCGCCGATTTACATTGACCAATCACTGCACCGCTGAACAATAAACGCATCAATTTGTTCAACTATTACATAATTTTAATAACCACGTACCGCTTTTGACTTTGAAGACGATTTCGTAGTTCCACTCGATGAAGCTGACTGGCTCTCTCTATGGTTTCTTGTGGTAGGTGCTGCTTTTCGATTGCTCACTCCGTTTGTCTTCTTTTTTCCGCCCGCTGGTGATGCAATTTTTTTCCCCGTCGAAACATCAACTCCGTTGACTCCCAAAACCATCAGTTCATCGGCGCAGCAATCGGATATTTCACTTCTGCATTCTTCGCTACTTTGTGTAAGGCTGGAAAGTCCTCGTGTTAAATTCGCCCTTTTCAGCGAGAGAACCTCAAGCTCTAAGTCGTCCTTTATAATGCTTATCATGGCAAATTCTCGCTGTAATCTTGCGTATTTCATCTTTATTTCCGACAACTCTTCCTCTAAATCCTCTTTTGTGATTAGCACGTCTTTCAAAGCCTCTTGTAACTCGGCCCTTTCCTGTTTTACTGCAACAAGAAGTGTGGCGACTGCTTTCTTGTCTGCCGTTGCCTCTTGCGTTACATCCTTTATAGATACCTTCAATTTTAAAGCCTCTAAATCACTTTCCAGTTCGGCAATCTTTTCCTTTAAAGTGTTTGCTTCGACTTGCAGGGAACAATTTTCTGCAGATAGTTCTCTAAGTTGGTTTAAATGACTGTTCTCCACTATTTTATCTGTGCTTATTGCCTCGGTGAGGCATTGTTTATCGGCCGAATTTTGAGCCCATTTTTTCAATCTACTTTTTAATCTCAGCTGCTCATCTTCAAGCGACACTAATTGTTGTACACAGAGTTCGATTCCTTCCAATCGACTTCTATCAGAGTTCGTGTTTTCGAGATCTTTTTTAAGCTGTTCTCTCTCGGCCTCCAATAAATTGATCTTCAATTCCAGCCCTTTCGTTTGTTGCAAATCAGAATCAAGTTCGTGGTCTGGGTTTGTCGAGCATAGCTTCTCGCTATTCTCTGCATCTGTGTTTCTTTGTCCCTCTAAGCTCATTATTTTTTCTTCAAGTGCAAATTTCTCTTTATAAATGCTCAACAATTTCTCCTGCAAGTCGATTATCTTTTCCTTTGCTTCTGCCAACTCAATCTCCAGTCGGACAGTTTCGTCGTAACAGCTGATCGAATTTCTTCGTTGTCCGGAATTCTTCGGAAAGCCTCGCACCGTGGACAGTTCGGCCTCCAGCTTCGTGCTATCTTCGCGCAGTGACGTCAGCTGCGTACCAAGATTTCGTGTCTGCATGTTTGACATGGTCAGCTCTGCTTTAAGCCGTACAAGCTGCTCTTTTGCGCGCGTTAACTCTGAGTTAAGTTTGTTGTTTCTCCTGTTTTGCGAGTGTTTCTCTGCACTAACCAAGCCACCCTTCTCTTCTTGCCTTGGCGTTACACTTCCTCTGTTTGAATCAAGTTTCAGAGTTGGTAGCCCTTGTAAACATCTCAAACCATTAATCTCTTTTATCATGATGTCTTTTTCTAATTCGTATTCGTTTAAACGTTCCTTCATCAGCTTTTCGTAACTTTCCTTGGTTTCTGCCAGTTCTGCTTCAACTTTACTCAAACAGTTTTCTTTAAGCTTCAGCAAAGTTTTTCCTTCCTCGAATTCCCGCGTTTTCGATCGCAATTGTTGTTCGAAATTTGCCTTTTGTTCTCTCTCCAAAGCCAGCGCGCTCTCAATGTTGTCTTGCTGTTCGCGCATACGTTTCTCCAAAGCAATGTTCTGTTCTGTAATCGCATCTCTTTCCTGTTGAATTTTACATAGCTCGTCTTCCAATTCTGTTAGTTTTTCTTTTAATTTATTGTTCTCCTTGGTAGAAACAGCTAAATTCTCTTCTAATTCAGTGCACTTTTCATTCATTTGTGGCGTAACACTCGTTTCCATCTCATTAAGAGAGTTGACCAACTTTTGTCCTGGCTCGCTGGAGTTGTTGTTTTCTTTCCCTAGAGAATTGTACTTGCTTCTCAACGAATCCAACTCAGCTTTTAAGTTTTCGTTTTCTTGGTGAACTGCAGATAGCTCGTGCAATTTTTCTCTGACAATTATATCCAAATCGTCTTTGGTTAGTGAATCTTCTTGTTTCAGGTCGCATGTTTCGTCAAACGTAACATCTACATCAGATTGAAGTTGGTTTAGTGGCGCTTTGCATCGCTGTAATCCCTTCACCAACTCCAGTTTATCCATCTCTAGCTTAGCGATGACTTTGTTTTGATCATAAATCATTATTTCCAAGACTTTCTGATCTCTCGCCTGATTTGGCACTTCGTCCTCTTGAAATGCGGCTTCCCCTTCCTTCTCCTCTTCGAGCTTCGACTTTGTCAACTCGCTTTCAAAGCTTCGCTTCTCTTCGTTTATCCTCCCTCGAATGTTATTCAGCTCTGACTTCATTCTGGCGTTTTCAAGGATAACGAGAGACCATTCCTCGCCAAGACGCTGGTTGATGACTGCTCTCAAGGAAGAGATGTCGTCCATGTCGTTTGTCTGCGCAGCAAAGACAGCTTTCTGCAGAGATGAGGAATAATCACCGTGCAAAGAATACAAAATCTCTTGAAGTATTGCACGGTCCTGAGATTTAACTGCGTGATCACCAAGAGTCGGAGTTCCGGATTCATTCCGCTCTATCTTTTCTGTTTGTGTACTTTTTTCATGCTGCTCGGATCGTAAATTTGCTTCTTTTTCTCTCTGTAGTTCTTGCTGCAAAGATAACAAACAAAAACATACATACTTACGACGTCAAGAACATATAGTACGTATAATTTGTTTCATCCAGGCGCCATTTGGTACTAAGAACCGCGAGAGTCCTGGATTGCCCATGAACAGCAACACAGAGGCAGCCGGCTAAAGTCAAACAATGGGGGGGAGTACCGGGGGAGCGATCAAGCGAGACCACCGCGCAATGTTTTTTTCGGGCGCGGTCACCACCGTCTCAGAACTGTAGTGTTAGAGATGTGTCGCGTAGCTTAACCAAAAAAACGCTTTCACGATACGTCGTAATTCTCACCAGAAATTCCGTTATAGTTTATGCGACATCTGTCTTATAGGTGTGGTAAACCCAGACTTATCTCTCTGCTGTTCTCGAATCTATTAAATATCAGGTGTGCAACTACCAGCAACACATACAGCGAGCATGCTTTGCCTAGAGTGATCCTGTATTTTCTTTGAAATGTCATTGTTATATATTAACTCTCTAACTTATTAAGAAACACGCCCTGGTCAATCAGAACAAATCAGGAGGTTTTGTTTTCCCGCGCTTCGCAGCGTTCACATGTTTTTTTTTCTCGAATTATGATTGGTACTTTGCGCCTGATATATCTATTTATTGTGTTGGTGATGTGTCAGGTTTGAGGAAGTCATTAAGTAACCATAGGTGACGTGACACCCTTTGCTACAGTATGCCACTCACGTTACTTATAATTACACTAATAAAGTGAGTAGTCTGGTTGTAAATCATTTCGGTTTAAATGCACTTCGTTTCTTCCCTACCTTCCTCTCACTTTTTTGTTGCCCCCCACCCCTCCTCCCTCTTTCACCGCCTCTCTGCCTCACCCACCTCCTCCATCTTGACGTTATATCAAAACTTGAAGTACCCCATACCAACACAGAATTTGTGTGTTCAAAATTGCAAGGACAAACACGTACAGAAGAACAGAAGATGATGATTATAGTTTGACAATGCGTCTTTCAAACCAGGAATATAAATAAGTGCCGGCAATTTGTCTCATAGTCATCTTACTCTGTTGAAACCAAGTGATAACCTCCTGAGCAGCTAAGCTGCCAAAGGTTTTTTTTCGACTTGTCCTCGTCAACCACGCCTATAAATTTTAAGAATTATTATGATCATATGAAAAAAATTCCTCAATTCTAGTTCGCTGTGAGCAGTGCAGTTTTAGTGTAACACCAGTGCAAAAGTGTAACATCAGTGCAAAACGTTTAACGCCAGTGCAAATTACACGTAATTCTGGATTATGGAAATTTTCGCCGAAACTTTAAAAGAATTTTTTTGCGAAAAAAAAATGACTTTAAGAAAATCCCGGCACTTGCTTCAAGCAAATTTTTTCATTGTTATATTATTAACTGATCATGCGGTTTTTCTCCTTCAATTAGGTATTAATTTTCACTTGCGAGTGTTACAAAAAGCTAAAACTACACTCGGGCTCGTGCAATTTCGTGTAAAACTCACTCGTGCAAATTAATTCTAGATTGAACTCGAAACGGTATCATTACCTACACAAAAATTGATATCGACCGCTCAACTGTGTTTATTTTTATCTATTTTGAAAATTTAATAGCGCGAAATTAAATTATATTCTACCGGTACAGTTGAAGGCAAGTAATCCTGAATCACTGATATTGATCATTACTCAAGGCTATCGGTAAAAAGTATTCGTGACACTTTAAGGTTCCTGCATTATCAGGTTTTTCTGTCTATACAAGGTCCTATAGCATACAGAAAGCAACTCCCTACAACATATAAAATTCCTTTATTTGCTCCCTTTGAAATATTACAGCCATGCGATTGTATTAGGACAATTTAATATATAACTCTTTTAACATCTACAATATAATTTACATTAATTTAGTTTTTCTGGATCTTATTTCACTTTATGGATGCGAGAAGTGCTGCCAATAAAGACACGATGATCTCTAAAATGACTGCTGAATTAATAACGTTAATTTAAGTACCGTGAAAGCTGGCGAATGAACGCAATAAAACAAAAATATATCCCAGCAAAGATTATGTTCAAATTACTATAAAGGCTGGCGAAATTTATTCTCTAGCTACTATTAGTCAAACTCTACTAGAAGTTTTTTTTAAATTCGTAATTTAATCAGGTTTTAATTTAATCAGGTAAAAAGGGATGCAATATAGAATCCAGGAAGACGTATATCCTCAATGATTCACCAGAACTTTCGAGCTTACATTTTTCTTCGATTATTTGATTGCTACATTAATATCTTGCGTCAAATACAGTGTATTCTATCTCGCTTTCATAATGACTCTGTCAGGAGTATTATCCAAAACTACCGGCTGAAAATCTGTGGAGTAATCCAGCGATGAGAGCTGAGCGTCTTTTTCATCGCATAAAAAACGTCTGTGTAGTTCTCAGGCACATTCCCTGGACAAGACTGTGCTCTTGCTTTGGATCCTTCCCTTTGAACTTTTAATTTTCATTCATTGCCCTCCCGCAAGTATCCGAGTCAATCACTAGAGAGTGTTGGCATCGTCTTTTTACAAAACACGAAATTGCTCGAAGAACAAAACGACCCGAACAACGCCCGACACCTTACCGTCCAATCACGAGCATCATGGAGTTGTCACGTCAGCTTGACGTCATCTGGACAGGTCATGTTACCAAACAACCTTTCGGCTGAAAACCGCAGCTCCATTAAGCATGAAGACCAAAGTAGGCTACCACTTCTAGACCGAAACCTTTACTGACGGAAAATACACCATCTAGTGATAAAAAATAATACACTTTCCGACGAATAGCTTGTGTAGTGCGTGAAAGAACGAGCCCTCAAGTGCATGGTATTCCAGTACAATAAAAACGAAGGTGCTGATGTGAACAAGAAGTGCGTCGGAGTCTTGCCGAACTGTAGGTCCGCAATGCATACTAGTACTTTGTTCAGTTTGGATGTCTTTTGTAAATCTTTCAAGGTTTGCGCGTCCTTAGTGTCATCCTATCCCACAGGCTCCGCGGCGAACCCTGGTAAATTGATAATACTGGGTTGGTCTTAAAGCTTTTCATCACAGCTGCTCACTATCGCGTGACTTCATGTTCTATAAAATTACAGTCGTTTTGTACTGGGTGGGTTACGGTGAAAGAAGCGTCGATGGTATGGTTGTTAAGTTGAACGACAACTTGCTGCGTCATGTTTCTGGTCTCTTTCCTCATCAAGGAATGTTGTGGTAGTGTACACGAAGTGTACTGTATGTGTCGTCTTGTGACTTCAGGTAAGGTATAAATTGATGTGTTAAGGCTGTCGCTTCAGTTCCTTTTGTCGGCTGAAAAATGTCACCTTTGCTATCTGTATTGAATGTTTTCATCAGTATCTTCAGATCAGTCACTCAACTTTTCACCAAATACCATTTCAAACCCAATTTCATACGTTAGTTAACGTTAGGCTTGTGACGTACCTATCAAATATTTTTAGTTTACTCTTTTACATGTGCTAATTCTTTACCATAAATTCTTGGTTTTAATTTTATTTGACCATTTGGCTTATTCAGAATTTGACGTATTCAGAATTACGTAACGCGGTGTGTAATTGTTAACATTTCGTGAATACGAAACCCTGTGATTCCCACCACCACCGGTCAGAGAAACAAAAGCACGTACAGTAATGCTTTGCAAGTTAATTTATCATAATCTATCACGTGACATTGCGGCCAATAATGCATCACAACTAACCTTTACAGACGTTAGCTCAGAATTCAAGTTTTCCTTGTCTTGTTCTGTCGCTTCCAACTTCTCTTGCAATTTAGCGCTTTTTTCCACCAACGTTGCAATATCCGTCTGCAAGTTTCCTTCAAATGTGCTGTTGTCTAACCCGCCGCTTTCATTCTCCACATTTCTTTCACTATTTCTCATGTTGTGAAGTTGAAACACGGACGATAGATCATCTTCCAGTTTTTCTTTGCTTTTCTTCACAACACAAAGTGTGGTCGAGGTCTCGTTTAGTTTCCCGTTTAACTTTTCGGCCTCCTGCTGTAAACTCTGAATTTGTTTTCGCAGCGCTTCGTTCTCGTCCTCTAAGACATTTTTCTGTTTTTGGATGTCATGGCAACGCTGGGTAATGTTGTTGTTTTCCAAAACCAACAGTGCGCTCTGTAGCGCCTTATCTATGATCACGTGACTGTGGCAGTGGTCGAGAAGGGTGAGTGCGTCAGCTACACGTGACAGTTCTTGACTTTTCTGAGAATCTAGAGACATAAAGATTGCATAATACAAAACAGTAAAAATAAATGAGAAGCTTACGGAACATACTAATTTTGAATATCTTTAAATCTATAAGTGGCAGTTTTTGCCTTCTTCTTAACTTCACTTATTACAACAGTCTTTGTTTGCAATGACTTAAGCTGAGTCAGTGCAAAACTCTTTCGAAGCCACATAGGTCTGCAATTCGTGCAAGCGTTTAGTACCATTACTAATTAAGGGATTGCAATTCATTGAATTGCCATTTTTAGCTTAGAGTTTGACTCAATTACGTGGAAGCAAATTATTTCTCAGTAAACATAGCCAAGCATTAAATAATGTTCCATTCTTGATAGAAATAAGGATTTAAATTTCCCTCGGGCAGACTAGATAGAAGCAGGTATGTGATCAGAAGAGAGAAAATCAGTCATCAAGTAACTGAGAGATGCTGTCTCAACATACCAAAAAACTCTCAGAGGAGATCATTACGCTAAATTAAATAACTACGACTTTTTCTTACCAACCTAGAACAGAATTTCTTTGCTCCATAAATTCCTGTATCCTTTTGTAGACATTTTGCCTGGCCAGATCTGTGGTCTTGCCATCGTTTCCTAGATCAAGTTCAAACGCTTTCTTTAGGAAACTCAAGGCCTCGCCGTCAACACAACTTTTGAGTGAAACCAACTTGTCCCTTATGCTGGAATGCTCTTTGCTGTCAGGAACTTTTTGCTCAGTCATTTTCTCGTTGCGTGACTCCAGTTGACTTTCGTTACAGCGTGACGAGGCAACCACCTTGTCATCGTCCGTTTTATTTGTCAAGTACAACGTAACATCTTCAGGGTCACGCAGCAATGTTCTCTCGTCCAATAACTCTTCCCCTCCAATTAAACTTCTAACACTCCCGCAATTGTCCAACAATTTTTCACCTTTGGAATTCAGCACATTTAGATAGCTTTGGAGCAATTCCAAAAGAAGATCTGTGTTTTCCAGAAGCTTGTTTTTAGTTACAGTCCATTGAGTAAAACCATCTTTTTGCTTGAGTTCGTTTTCTGGGAGGATTACAGCATCATCATCAGGAGAACCATCTTTGAGCGCGTAAAAAAGTTGCATTGAGATGATATCCATCAGCAGCGCGCTTCTTGTTCTAAACATGTCTTCTTGAAGTTTACATTTCGCCACGGTCATCTCCCCTTGAAGAGCTGCTATGCGTGTAGTTTCTTCTTCCAAGCGAGAGTTTAGACCTTCGTTATCGCTTTGCAAGCTTGATTGCTACAAAAAGGGAAAAACAGAAACCAAGCAAAGCAAATTAAAATACAGGAGGAGTGTTTTAACAATTATATTTAGGTACAGGTTTTAGTTTTGCGGTATAATATTGCTTCCCGTTGTTATTGCCATTGTTGTCGTTGTTGTATTACTAGTTTTTGTGAAGTATAACTTGGGCCTGCGAATCGCACTGATATGCGAGGAACAACATTTTACAAGGATAGTGTTCTAAGTTTGTGTAGCAACCCTTTTCAGGAGACGAAAGAAACTTGTCATATTCCAGGATGGCTTTCTCCCAAGCCTTCACGATCAAGCGTACAGATTGAGCGACGTGAGGACTAAGATCTAGGCAAGCTTGGGAGTTGTTTACTTTTTTTTAATGCCATTTCTCCTGTTTCATCAATATTTCCATCCTAAACATAGGTTAATGATCTTATCTACCTTGTTCTCGTAAAGACTCTTCACTGATGCCACCACTTTGTCTGTCTCGGACATGGCGTTTGCCACTGTTGTTTCTGCTTCGTGTTTCAGCCTCTCGATTCTGTTCTCATAAGACTGCTTTAATTCTTCCAAATCTTTTTCTGTAAGCAAAGATCAAAAGTTCAACTTTTTTTACAGTTTCATCCTCCAGGTTTACACTCTGTGTGAGTGAATGGTAAATTGCAAGCTGAATGTGGCTTTTCTGTTTATTTCTGTTGGCTAATACTCTAACAAGCCAAAAGGCATTTACTTTGTAGTGTGAACAGTAATTTATTCATTTCAGAGGTGTCTCCCTCTGGGAAAAAATCGAGGCTTTAATGACATATTTGATAAAAAGTACCTCTCATGTCAACAATCTTAGACAAGTCCTCGCTGAGCCTCTTGTAATCAACCTGAAAAATAAGTTTTGGGAAGTAATGTTCAATCATTCAGTTTGCGGTAATATATATAAGGTATTTTTTTTGCAAAAAAAGTGAGGCGATGAGGTTACAGGGGTGGGTCTAGGGGGAGGGTGCAGGGGGTGCGCACCCCCCCTCCCCTGAGATAAAGCCTTCTTCTTCGTATTCGCTTTTAAAATTTGTTTACCTCTGCGGTCAGAGGCGTCATTTCTTAGAGGTGCACTCCTTCCTAACAAAAATCCTAGATACTGACGTCATTCGTTACAGGTGCACCCCCTCCTAACAAAAATCCTGGATCCACCCCTGGACCGTTATTACGCAGGGACTGGGAAAGTTAAGGAGTGAGAGTGAGACCCGGACCATAAGAAAAATGCGTATTACAACTAACCTGAAATATGAAATACAACATGACACGGGCGTGGGACAAAGAAAAATCTGAGTCCCCGACAGTAATCGAACCCATGACCTTCCGAACACCGGGCGTGCGCTCTATCCACTGAGCTACGAGAACTGATGGAGAGCACGGTCATTTAACTGAGTTCATATGTGACAGGTGTCCTGCATACTGCTAGGATCAGCACTGCAGAATTCATCATGAGTAGTGATAAGTAAATGAAGAGTTCTCGTAGCTCAGTGGATAGAGCGCCCGCCCGGTGTTCGGAGGTCATGGGTTCGATTCCTTTCGGGGACTCAGGAAAGGATTATGAAAACCTTTCCTCTGTTCGCATTACCGCTCGATCGACCCTTATTAGGGTAAAATGGGGTTGAATAGCCTACACGACTTCTTCGGTTCGTGACATTGTGAATTTCCCGTTCTCTGTTCGGTCGCTCGACCCCTTTTGTCGTCTCATTTGTTAATGAAGGGCACTTTATGTTTTCAGTTATAAGGAAAATTTTAAGCAGAGTTGAGCCGACATTGGTCTGCATAATTTCCACTGCATAATTTCTTTCCTTTTTTTTTTACTTCATTCCCAATAAAGTTTATTAAAAGAAACAACTGCAGCTATCAGCCTGTCTCTTCTTCGAGTTTGACACCTCTGCAATTTGCAATGTGTTTATGAATTGTTTTGGCTCATTTCTATTCCAAGATATACTTTTAAGTCTCCAAAAATACAGGTGAAGCGACTAGAAGGTCGAGTGGCCGAACAGAGATCGGCAAATGTGCAAATGTCACGAACCGTAGAAGTCGTGTAGGCTTGTCAACCCAATTTACACTTGTTAGACAGTCGAGCGGAGAGCCCTCACGAAGGTTAGGCCTGCTCGGAAACGTAGCAAAGAATTGGCCATTGATCAAAGTAAACGAAGCCAGAGAAATGCATTAGTCGAATCTCACCTCCACATTGACGTAGGCTGTGTTCGTGATCTTCATGGCGCGCGAGCCAAAAAACAGCGCGCTTTTCGTCTCACTCACATCACCCATCGTAGGAGAAACACACACCTGA
The DNA here is from genome assembly GCA_019787425.1 of Platygyra sinensis. Taxonomy (NCBI): domain Eukaryota; kingdom Metazoa; phylum Cnidaria; class Anthozoa; order Scleractinia; family Merulinidae; genus Platygyra; species Platygyra sinensis. The sequence goes on along the minus strand of JAHPZR010055729.1, from coordinate 55,294 downwards.
AACCATACCAAAACACTGTTTGACAACAACATGTCACATACTCACGGAAGGTGAATAGGCATGAATCTGAAAACGATAAACAAGCCATATTTAACACTTAATAACTGGTCCCTTGGGGAACAGTGAATTTTGTTTCCCGAGAATCTCAATGTTTCCCTCGACTTCGTCTCGGAAAACATTGAGATTCTCGGGAAACAAAATTCACTGTTCCCCAAGGGACCAGTCATTAAGTGATTTGTTATATAGCAAAACAAAACAGAAGCAACTTTTGAAAAACGCGCTGAGATTCCAGCGATAACATCAGGCCACCTCTGATCACGTGCAACAGCGGTCAACGTTTCGCGGGTAACAGTGAACTGTTTCCTCTTTGACGTCATAGTTTTAGCAATGTTGCCCGCTCATGGCATTTGGCAGGAAACAGTTTCATTGTTAGATGTCATGTGACCATGAACTAGCCAATGAATTGGCGCGCTGTGGCAGGAAAAACGCCAGCTATATAACAAACTGTGTTATTACTCAGGAAAGTTTTTTAAAAGTAATCAACGAATCCAAATATAAAAACTCGCAAATTGTACGTGCAGTAGGAAATCATGTGACTGAAATCCCAGAGTGACGTTTGCCTTAGAGTTCTATTGGCCAAAACGCAAATGCTTTGCCACTAAATTACTTTCAAAGTCGTTCAGTGGCAAAGCCGCACTCTAACATTACAAACTTACCACTAAGCTTGTTTTACAGTTTCCACCCAAACTCTCTTGAAGCAGTCTTGTGAGTGTAGAATTTCTGAATGGTACATGAGTCTTCTTTCCTTCAGCTAAAGCTTGGATTACGTTCCTGACAACAATTATAGATAGAAGCTCACTCTATTCATAGTACAGATATGTAAAAAAATTAACAAGGTTTCTACGGTCAGGCGCAAAAACGGCGAGATGATATTAGACTATATACGTCTTCCTCGGTCAAATCGTTTGTTTCATTTTCCCCTCAAACGACTAGAAATGAATTGTCCTATTGAATAACAACAATCAGGACGAAGGCTACAATGGAGTCCGATTTGTTGGCAAATCTTTGTTCAGGTCACAGGAAGATTTTTGACTCTAATAATCAGCACTCCGACATTTGTCGCGTGGACTTGACATCATCAATATAAGTAATAGGGAGTTTTAGCAAACCACGACGGCGACGGTGACGAGAGCGTCACCAGACAAAAGGGTTAATGAGCAAAACAATAGCTGTGCACGTGCGTTACACATCTTTGTACATTTCTTTGCCATCCTCTCCAAAACTACAACGCGAAACGACTAATAAAAATGTGTGTCTTGCAGAACGCGAACCGCAATGGCTAATTTTTCGGATCTCCTTTTGGAATTGAACGCGGTGGGTGCATATTTAGCCTGAGCAAGTTTTAAGACCGATAAGCGTACTGGACAGATTTACAGAGTTGCGACATTCGAAGGTAAAATATAAATTATTTTTTTTACAAAGCGTCGTCCTCGCCGTCGCCGCCGTCATTGCTAAAACTCCCTAATACTGAGCACGCAACGTCTGCGATGGAATTTGCTGCATCAGTCAACTTATCAAAGACGAGATTCCAAACAATAAATCTGTTCTATTTGATAACTTGTTGAACTGAATAAGCACACCTGGGGTGAGCAAAAAGATGGCAAGAAGTGGGGAGGGGAGCGGAGGGGAGGAGACACAAAGGGGGAGAGGGTAGGGAGGAAAGGACCGGAATCCTTCCCCGATACCCATTTTTTTGCACTCGCTCGCCAAGTTTCGCTCTCTTTGCGTGCTTTTGGAAAGGCTAGACTGAGTATAGGAAATTAATTCTCACCCTAGCTCGAGCAGGGATGAGTTAATATGCTGAGCTTCACTCAGTCGCTCTCCCTCTGCAAGGGTTTTCTTGAGTCGCTCACTACCAGCCAAGTCGCACCTGAAGTCCACAAAGAACATATCATTAGAGATATTCAGACGTTTAACACAATTGAAGTCCATATTGAACAAAACATCTTAATGTCTGACACATTGACTTCAGGAATACAACTTCTTGCTGAGAGGACACACGTACGAACAAGGGAGATAAGATTAATATTTTTAAAGGTAAAGTCTGCATTCGAGCCAAATGGCCCATCAGGCCGGAGCTTATCCCGGTTTCTGTAGCATGAAGCGACTGGGAGCATTTCTACTCCCCGCTGAATGGGATGCTAGTCCATCGCAGGGTTACCCCCAGCATTAAATTCGCCGGTACCCATTTATACACCTGGCTGGCGAGAGGCACTGTGAGAGTAAAGTGTCTTGCCTAAGAACACAACACAATGTCCCCGGCCAGGGCTCGAACCCGGACCGATCGCTCCGGAGTCGAGCGCACTAACCATGAGACCACTGCACCTCCCACAATTAACATTTTTAGTGAGCTTTATAAGCTTGTCTTCCATTCATACAGGAAAAAGTAATTTTAGCTCAATCCTAAGTGTGTCACCAGATTCGCAGTACAAGTAAGGTTGTTGTAGTATACTTCATATCAGAATTGTGTCGATATTTTTTCAAGCTAGAATTCCAGCCGTTTTAACATTTTCCTTTTCACAGGCTTAAAAGTATAAGAATCTACTATATTGTGTAGGCCGCATTATTAAATCTAAAAAAAAAAATACAAAAAGCAATACATACAAGTATATTCTTCCTCGAATAAGCACATCATCGTCAAACGCTACCATTTTTGAAAACGAGTCATCTTCCTTGTCTGCATTCTAAAACACAAAATATTACATACACAGCTGACATAGGAAGGTAAAATTGGAATATGACTACTAAAAGAAAGCATTTCTCGTGTATCCAGACACCATGATGTTGTTTATGTTTGATTAATATCAGTACATGCACGGGCAACATTTCAGTTTCCATGGCCGTAATCGACTGCTGTTGTTCAAGCACCACAGTCGGGACGTTCAGTGTATTCCGGTGCAAAGCTATTTTGTATGATTTGGACCGGGCTATAAAAACCAAATCAGTACAGGAACGCACAGGTATGGTAACATTTCCTACCTCTTCGGCAACGTTAGCCAGTGACTGTACTTCTGAGTCCTGTTGAACGCAGAACATGGAGAAACTGGTGTTATTGACAAACTAAGGTCTATATAACATAACGTGGGGGTTGCTTTTCCTTAATTTGCTTTTTCAAATGAAATTTGTATCTGGAAATAATGTTCGAGTGCTTTCTTCTAAAGCATTGCTCAAACTGACTAACCCAGTAGCCGCAATTTCTTTAAGACTTGCGTTGGATGGCCAAAATTAACTGACTCGCAAGTTTCCTAACAACGCAAGTCGCAAAAAAAAAAACATCTAAAGGCAGTTGAATCCAGCGCGGCCATTATCGTAGTCCTGTATTTTATTTAACACATAAAGAAGCCAAAGCCGTGTATTACACTGTGATAAAACACGACAGGCATTTGAGAACACGAGGGAAATGTAGAAAGCCCGAGCCGCAGGCGAGTGTTTTCTACATTTCTCGAGTGTTCTCAAATGACTGGAGTGTTTTATCACAGTGTAATACACGGCTTAGGCTTCTTCATTTGCTTTATGATATAGATTTTACGCGCGCAAAACAATAAAACACTCTTTTTCTATGTTTTATACTCTGATAAAACATAGGTTTTTGACCAATCAGAGCGCGCGCAGGGTCTTATCTATGTTATAATGGCTAATAACTTGCTATGATAATGGACAGACGTCACTCAACTTGGGTTAACTTGGGCTAGGTGGCCAAACGGGTGAAAACTTGCGTCAACTTGCGCGCAAATTTGATATCGACTAAAGTGAACACAAGTTTTTACAAGTGAACGCATGTGCGCCCAAGGCCTGACCAAACCGGTCGGCCAAACCGCAAGTTGACCGAAGTTTTCAACTTGCGTCACTTCCGAGTCCGTTTGGCCAGGTTTGATCAAGGTGCTATTGACGACTGAATGCTATGTTGGACATAACATTACAGTTTATTTAAACACGGAGGTGTAAATCCTTTTACAGTTTTAACGTTTTAAAACTGAAAACAGCTTATTTTCTACGTAACGAAACCGAATCGGCAAAGATTCTAGACATCAACAAAAAACACCATCTTTGAGGGCTACTAGTTGTAGCAGTGCTTTGGTAAGAAAAAAGATCATTGATTACGATAAATCATCTATTACATAACGTAATTTCTTTTCTTGAATTGACAATTTACAAACCTCACTGCTTTTGCTGCTGCCCGCTGCCAATTCTTCCTTAGATTCTCGTACATTTGCTCCTGCAGAGCCAACATAAAATCAAAATCTCGTTATGTTAGTTGATACCGTTCAGAAATAAGTTAAATTTTCTTGATGGGGACAGGTCACTTGTAAATACCCCTAGCTTTGTTATGTATTTTTTCCGTCTGCAAACTGTTTTTATGTTAGCGCCGTTCATGGACCCATAGATGCAAACCTCCTTCAGCGAGACCACTTACGTCAACTTGAAGTTGCGCAGTGTAAAAGGACAGTGGTTGTTGTAATTTCTTCTGTGAATCGTAGTGCCCAGGAATTTGCCATGTTAATCAATCTTGCGACAACATCGTCACCCCGCATGCAAAAAATTCGCCCTCATATTTTAACTCCCCTGAATGTGCTTGCTATCCAAGATAAGGAAGGCGTTTCTTAACGAAATAATGCCCTCCCACGACTATTTTTAAGTAGGACTCACCATGTTTGCCTGTCGCTTCAGTAAATATCTTGTTCTTGTTCAGAGTTCTTTCAATTGTCAACTGACAAACCGAGTGGGACCTGAGGACAAACACAATCAAAAAGCTCAATCAAGAAATTAACAAATCAAACTTCTGTCGTACCCAGTCTATTCAAGTTTTCGCAGCTGCTCGTAAGGCGGTTTTTAGAAGGGTCAAGAAAGTGGGCAACGGTACGTTAAGTTTGAGCCTATTACTAAGTTAACGCTAACTTGGTCTAAACAAGGTATTAGCTTGACTTTCGAATGAGGAAAACAATTTTAGAATTAATTCACTATTTTGATATAAAGTTGCAATTGGATCTCAAACCTGCTTGAATTTCTGTTCATTTTAGTTTCAGCGAAAACAAGTCTTTTCTTTCCCACAGTAAGAAGATTTAACACTTCTGATGGACTCCGAACCACGAACTCTGAAAGGTTTTCCACATAAACACCTTAGGATAAAAAAAGAACAGAAAATAAGGTTGGGATTTGACAAGTAAACTGTCATTTCATTTAGAATTCTATGGGAAAACCCATTTACGAATCAGCATCGTAATCACGCAAAAAGCTCTGGTTAAAAAGCAAGGGAAGGTCATTTGTTCAAATGTGCATAGATACAAACCTTTCACAGGATGTTCTCTCAAGCTTAGTTCAGCCTTATTTGTAGAGTTCAACAAGTCGTAGATTTTCTCCTGGTAAATTTGTAAGTATGACATAGTCACCTGCCGAGGAAAATTGATGTCATTAGGTGAACGGAACCGGACACGCTGCTATGTTTCAATTGCAAATTCATGGATCAATCATGGCTACACCTCAGACAACTGGTGGAGGTGCAGGTTTCGAAATCGAGCAGTCTGGGTTCGAGCCCGTTCATGTCCCCAGAGCCTTCGTTTCTTTTGGTCACATGGTCGCCGGCGAAACTACTCGTAACAAACTTTTAAAACGAGCATGGGTTAAGCTCTGATAGGGGTTACTGCTTGTTCTAATGGCAAACAATCTACTCTTAAAGTTCCTCCCTTTACTCAGGAATAAAGCTGGAGAGTTACCCGCGAATTAATGAAATGCTGGAGGCGGGGGAATGCTCTCTCGTGCTGGAATAGTATGCAATCAAGGGGGAGGAGTCACTTGGGAAGGCCACCTTGGGGCTATCAATATAATTGTTGTACCTTGTAATCATGGCGGTCATCCTGTGTTATTCTCTTGAAGCACCTTTCAATCACGCCAGCTGTTATACCATCAGGTGCCATCAGGGTGTAGGTCTTTCCTGAATAAATGACAAAAATATGATATCACATTTTTAAACAGCCGCAATAGGCAAAGCGTTAGGTGGAAAAAACTGATACAAAACTATAGGAATTTTCTATATCAGACGACATAAATTCACCGTAAATATTTTATACAGTAGCAATTCATAAAGTTATAAGAGTTTAGTCATGGCATTTTGAATTATTTTGAACACGTACAAATAAGCTTTAAATTGAAGAAAACATGAAAATATTAGAGCCTGTTTACAAGGAGGGAGAGTTACCCTAGCAAGCTGTTTAATCCTAGCTGGAGGGTAAAAGATAGCCCGGGTTTACAAGGAAAACTTCACAGGTAAGGTAACCCTACAACCCTACCTGGAGTTTTGACAAGGGAAAAAGTTAGCCCACCTGCCAAGGTAGCCTTAGCACGCAGATGGGGTAACTCTACCTGCCTTGTAAAGGCGACAAAGACAAAAAGAGGAAATGTGTGAGTGCTAGTGTAAGCCGCTTGCTAGGGTAGCCCTTTCTCGTCGTGAACAGGCCCTTAGTTTACGAAGTGGGAAAAACACCAAAGAGATAATAATAAACTATAAAGTTACAAGGAAGGTTAATTAAGGATGGAGAAGGTTACCACGATTGTAAATGACAAATTTGGAAAATTTAAGCTAAACATTTCAACGGTGGCGAATAATGACGTTGTTCCAATAATCATAGGCACGCATAGCGTGCTGACGACATAGCTGCTAATAGGGTTGTCCACATTATGCCGGCATAATTTTGAGCATAATAGTGAGGAATCAGCATCGAGCATTATGCCAGTATAATAGTAAGAAAAATTCCCGGAAATATGTCAAAATATCGAAAATAAATAAATACATCGGAATTAAGTACAATCTCGAAATTGGGATCCCTGATTTCCTGTGGAGAAATATACATGACAACAGACTAGGGCCTAGACTGCCCTTCACCACAGGAAACGGACGTGGCCACGTGGGGCGACTGGGAGTCTGGGACTCATTTATATTCCAATTTCCAAAATGGCGGAAAAAATTCTGAGCATAATAGTGGAACTTTTTGAGCATAATAGTAAGATTGTTTGAGCATAAAGAATTAGCATAATAGTGAAAATTGTGAGCATAATGTGGACAACCCTAGCTGCTAAGCTCGTTATCAGGACACGCCCATCTAAGTTGAAGGCAAAATAATCATTATTTTCAATGATATTTATGGGTGCATGGCTACTTTAACTCAATTCTTGACCTGCCAAGCCTCATTCGAGTTCGGTGCAAGAGTACGGACAGTACGTTATTTACTTTTTGAAAGTTCGCTTCGTCTCTATTTAATAATAAACTGTTTGAACAACTTCATTGAGGTACTATACCTGATCCTGTCTGCCCGTACGCCATCAGAGTTCCGTTAAAGCCATTCAGAGCAGCATTCACAAGAGGCCTGCTTATTGTACTGCATACCTGGAAAGAGAAACCAGTGTAGTACCGCCATTTCTTTGATTAAATTTATTGAATTTTAAACAATTTCGATCACAGTCTCACCTCTGGGTTTGTGGCCTCTTTTGGGAAAACATGATCAAAATTGAACGTTTTCTCCCAGCTGTGTTTAGGATCAACAACATGGATCTGAAATTAAGATAGAAATGTCGTTCACTTAACGGCTACAACGACGTCCCGTTTTTCCCATTTCGTGTCTCCAGCGATTCTCGACTTTCTCGAGAAACGTGTTATTTTTCGGATGGCGCGTCGTGTTTCTCGCAAGACCAATTAGAAAAGCTTGATCCTCTCACTGATTTTTTTCAGGGTCTCTAGTGGTCTGTTTACAAGGAGGGAGGGTTACCCTAGCAAGTGGGTTAACCCTAGCCCGGGTTTACAAGCAAAATTTCACAGGTGGGGTACCCTACAACCGGGGACAACGCGGTTTATATACACTCAAACGATCTGGAAACAGTTACAAAATTAATCCGGGGAGGCGAGTTAAATCTACCTGGAGTGTTTGAAAAAGTTAACCCGCCTGCCAGGGTGACCCTAGCACGCAGATAGGGTAACCCACCTACCAGGGTAACCCTAGCTGCCTTGTAAACACGACAAAGAAAAGAAGAGGAAATGTGCGTGTGCTAGGGTAACCCACTTGCTAGGGTAACCCTCTCTCCTTAGTAACAGCCCCAAGAACTCAGGGACAACGAGAGTGCCTGACGCCCTGACTAGTCTTACATACCAACTAATAAACCACAGTGCCCTTTACATCATGTTGTGGTAACTATGGTCCAAATTATAAAGCAACTGATTGTCAGTCACCAAACATAGACATCAAATTAATAATGACATACTGACATATGTTACCATCAACATCAAAAACGTATTTTATTATACCTCATCTGCTTTTCACTTTATTATACATCAATTACACCATGTTAATCTAAAATTATCTCCTTAATTCTCACACTTTCACGCTTTGCTTCATTCAACTTATTATAAATTTAACTTCCACTGCTTCACTATGATATTTGTATAACTGAAGATAACAGAAGTTTCTGTTGAAACATGTTTTATAAATTGAAATGTGTCATTTTTAAAAAATTCTTCGACTTATTAGTTCCTTCATTTAATCAACAATATCTTGACACTGGTTAGACTAACTCAGTAGGTTACATACTGGTCAATACTGCCTGGACAACCCTAAATGTCCCAGTGATCAAAGTATCATATGAATACAAAGTTTGCGAGAGACACAGGGTCACACCCAGTAATAACAGCAGGCAGTGTCATTGGCACAATCAGATTGAGCCACTGCTTTACGCTGATCTGTAACACTGCATTTTGTCTACTGGCACACTAGATACAGCTTGATGCACTGTTCAATTGCCAGGCAACAAGGATCTAACAAAGAACAACTTTCTTAAAGACAGTTTGGTACTGTGCAAATTTTAGGTTACAACACATGAAGCAAGTGGCAGCAACGACATTATGCACTGTTGACATGAGAGAAGATGCTGCAATGAAATCTTGCAGCAGCAAGCCAAGATAAAACATAAGGGGATATATTGCTATCACATGTCCCTGCCGCTTGCAACCACCCCATCCCATCCCCCCCACCTCATTTGAACATACAGTTTCCACTTGAGGTTAGACTAGTACACCAGAAGGGAATAGGCCGATAGTTTGATAGGCTTAATTAGCTACCGACTTCTAATTGTAATATATATATATAATTAACTGGCAACCTGGCATTTATAACTATTTCAGGTTATTTCAGGTTGTCAGTTACCCTTATTTTTTTAAAATTAATTAACATCTATGTCACTGTAATTAATCTAATTTTAATTTTAAATAAGGGATAAATAAAGCTGTTATTGCTGTTGTTGCTGTTAAGGGGCATGTCACAGTGACATGTTAGCTAGTAGTAACAAATTATGTCTTGTTCACAAGAGGGGAAATGCATCAAAGAAATCTTGTAGTGACAAACTGAAATATAGTATCAGCACACACAGTAAAACATACTGCTGTAAACCATTGTCACTGAAAAGCCCTCTTTAGGGAGTGTCAATAAACTTGTATTGTATTGTACTGTCAGTTGCATGTCCATGCTGCATGTCCCCTCCACCAAGATCATTTAAACAGTACACAGTTTTGTTGATGCCAGTTGTCTGTGCAATGTTTCTTTATATGCAGTACCAAACCTCATTACTACAATACCCCACAATAAAACATTTACATCTATCACTATCAAAGTCAACCTGCCAAAACCAGCCATATTCAAAACTCTGGTGTGACAAATTTGGATTACTGGCATTTATTAAGAAAATAGTGTTCCTTATTAGAGGCTTCACCAAACCTATTCTCTCAGAGAGACAGTAGTAATCTTCACCTCAAAACCTGGCACGTCCTAAAATATTTAGACTCCATGTTTCAAGGACTCAAAATGTCTTAAATGTCTTTAACCTTAAGGGCCCTAGTCAGCCACACATTTGTTTTTGTTTTTGTTTACATGCGAGAATTTCGTTTATTACATCTTATTCGGAGCCTGCCCAAACGAAGAAAAATCACTGTGAAACTACTCAAAATAACTAAACATACCTTCAGGAACACAGCTTACAGTAAAACAAAAAGAATTTGCTTCACCATGCTATATCAATAATTTTGATGTCATCGAAAATGGCAGAGGCTGACTAGGGTCTTTTAACCAACATTGATTCTTTTTGGTTTATCTTTAGCTCTTTGGTGTGTCTTATTTTGCTGAGAATTTTTGTACATCAAAATGAAATTGTTCTACATAAGAGCTTAACATTCCTCCTCTTATATATTCAACTGTAAAACTCAATATTCATTTTGACAAGCAGTTAATCAAAATTCTTTTTAATATTAAAGTGGAAGAAGCCTGCAAATGCAGACAGATTTCCTGCTAAAAACTGAAAATCTCTCTGTGTTCGTAGGCTACAGTTGAGGTAAATCAGCACTATGAACAACACAAAAAAACAAAATCACCATCTACTTCAACATCTTTACAAGCTATTCTGCTTAACCAATCATCTTATTCTCAAGAAAACAATGGCAAAATCAGCCAATTACTCCAACATTTAAGACACTACTTCAAACTTTGTGGCAACCCTGGTACCAGGCTCATATTCCATGTGAAATGATAATTAAAAGATTGAAGAGGTTTTGATTATGTACATGACATTATATGTATTGACATGAGAGTTACCTCAAGCATAAGCGTACGGGCACCCTCGGACTTGGGGGGGGGCAGTGACCTTATTGCCCGAAAAAAATTACGAAATGCCCGAAAGTGTCAGTTGTATATACGTACTCAAATCGCAGTAAAAACAAAAACGTTTCCAATTCTTACGTCTAATGAAACTGTTATCATTACGGAAACACAGCCGAATTGCGATTTTTTGGAACATCCAATGGAACTGATGAAAATTGCTTTTAAAAATCGGCCGGACAGTTCGTGAAGTTATGGCGTTTGAGTGAGGAGAGGGAAACGACTTTTGGTTTGAGTTATCGGAAGGAACGAAAAAATGAGGGTTCGAGAAATCAGGATTCCACTGTAGTTATTTTGAAACATTGCATACTCCTAGCCTATGACTTCATTCGACAGCCTGGTAAAATCAGAAACTTATAAAAGAAACAGTTAATTGTTCCTCATGCGAGAAGTTCAGGAAAATTTTAAACTGGCACTTTGCGGAGCCATTCAAAAGGGCTCTTTTTAGAGCCACCACAAAAACATAAGTCTTGGCAGGAGCCCATCTTGGTCGTCCTTTGCTTTCATCCTTTTGTCACTAATGGAAATAACATCATGGATTCCCACGGTACACATTTAATTGGCATATGGCTTTTCCAAAACAGAATACCTGCAATTGTGGATCCTTAGATCATTTGACCTTAACTCCGATTTGACAAGACAAACGCCAGTGAAAGTAACCTACAAGCCAGGCCTTGACTACCTTTTAGAATGCTTTCTCCCGAGTACTTTTGCCCGAATCATCAGCGTTTTGCCCGAAAAATCTCAAAATTTTCTGCGACTGGGGGGGTTGCAGCCCCCCCCCCCCCGCCCCCCCGGCTCGTACGCCTATGACCTCAAGTATCAAATTAAAGCTCTTTAAAACAATCTCCAAATATAATTCTTTAACTGAACATGTCTATCTTTCAATTCAAAACTTGCATTATTCTTATTGTGAATTCTAGAATATGTACTAAGGAATTCAAGAGATGTGTATAAAAATTTCATTAAAAAGATGAAAAATGACAGGAAATTAGAAGTAATACCGAATGTTTCCTGCATGAAATGTAAAAAGAAAATTGGAATCCCGAGTGATCCATGCATTATTTAGTAATCTAAAATCCCTATGCACTCAAATGTTTAAATAGCATTAAGTGACAAATATCGATGGCAAAGGTATTCAATATATTAAAATAACACTGTTTTGCAAAATTGGCTGACACAGGTGACCTATATGGTCCCTGTATCATGTCTACCATCACCCCACCCCACCCCTCCAAAACTGAAAATGACACATTTCACTGGTTCACTCGCTCGCCTCTGTAACGGGCAGAATTCTTGCCAGTTTCGTTAACCTTCACTTCATGCAATAATCCTTCAGGCAGAAGTTTCGTTAAGTTATTCCAAATATATACAGCGACGTTCTCAGCCGTGGAACAAGTGTCTGCGAAGAAAAGTACGTCCACATCGAGGTTTTTATGATCCAAAGGTTGTAACACGCTTTCCATATGCTTTTTTAAGTCTGTCAAATTCATGACCATTCCAGTAATGGGATCTACAGGTCCACGGATAGTCACTTTTACCGTGTAATTATGGCCATGTCCGTTCTTGTTGTTACACTTCCCGAATATCGATCGATTTTCTTCGTCGCTCAACTTCGCGCTGTGAAGCCGATGACTCGCACTGAACGATTCTTTTCGTGTGATGTAAAGCACTGGTAGCGTCCCTTTCGCTTTATCCTCCAAGGAATGGTTGTTTAGAGCCATTTTTCGGCGACAATGGCAAAAATTACAACGCAAAAACGATCAATTAACTTGGAGTGTTGATTACAATACAACCCAACACGTGCCAGGCGTTCCTCGCGCGAATGAATTATACCGCTGACCAGCTTGGGATCTTTAGAAAAAAGAACTGTTCTCAACCTTCCCCTGCCGAATTTCTTTCCATATGTTTTCTTATGCTTAAGTAGGTAGGTAGGTAGGTAGGTAGGTAGGTAGGTAGGTAGGTAGGTAGGTAGGTAGGTAGGTAGGTAGGTAGGTAGATAGGTATTCTTTATTTATCCACGGTATCAATTCCCTTAACATGCTCTCCCGTAGAGCCGTACGTGTTTACTTAACTAATCGAATTATCTAAAATAACTAAATTAATTATCTGTACAGACAGTACAGAACTTATACTAAATACTATTAAAAAAACTATCCTGTAAGATTTAATCTTCATTATTGTAGGAAGTTAATAGAGTTAAGCGTGGGTTGCATCTGAGTACTCAAAGGCAAGCTGTTCCGGAGAACAGAACAGCGATACTGAAAACTTCGTCTGCCTGCTTCAGTATTCCGGTTTTAGGAACGAAAAGGTTTTATTTTTAATTTCTTAGATGAAGTGAGTGAATACTAGATGTATACTTAAAAATACTATTCAAACTAGTCGAAGCAGGATCATGGAGACCATGATTCTGCAATATCACTCTGATTTTAAGTGTTGTTGGAACTAAAATAAATAGATCATTTTAAAAAACAATGATTTCGGGCTGAAATCTCCTTAACATAAAACTTAGTGTTAAATCAAAAGTAAGCGACAGTAAAAGAAAAACATGAAATAAAATTTCTCCATCTCAGTCACCCTGTCGTCCGAACCTCTTGCTTCCTTAAATGATAGTCGAGTAACATTTCTGAATTTAACTTACCTGAGAAGACAGTTCTTGTACATTCACAGCTATCGCTTCCTTGCGACTGTTTTCTTGCGGTCGAGGTGGGCGAACTCTGACCAAAACCTTCACCCTACCAGAATCTGTGACGAGCGAAACAAAGCTTTCTTTGTCAAATGAAAAACGACTTAAGTTATTTTTTAAGTGATTGACGGTTCGATACTGGATGCACAACTGGGTCTAAAGTAGTTCCGTTTGACCGTTGAAACAATATCGAAGTAAAGGGCTTTTGTAATAATCAGATAATAATCTTTTTCAAAAACGTAAATCAGAAATATAAACAAATGAATGCTGATTGCGCTGATCAATTCTAGAACAGTCAACTTAGTCAGTTAATTCGTAAATCGAGAAACAGGTCAATTATTTTCAAGAAAGTCGTTAAATATCGATCGTTGCCAGTCGAATAGTAAGGCCTATGCTTTAATATAGCAGTTTAAGTCAGTTTTTTAAAAATTTATTTCCCATCGCTCACTCCCAGATCTAACTCAAAATCAAACCTGAATTTCAACAGCTAGTTAGGTTTTCCTACCTTTTCCAACCTTGATAGTCGAAGTCTTTTGTCCCTGTTTTTCTTCTTTCTGTGGTTTCATTTTAAAACAGCCCCTGGTCCACAAACAGTCTAGACTACTATTTCCTCATGAATGCAAACACTGACACGCAAAATTCTAGAATCATCAGATCACGGGACGACCTGGAAACCTAAGGAAGGTGAACAAGGTGTAGAAAAGTCAGAGACAAACTCCTTCGGAAAATCATCTTCCCATCTCCTGACAAGTGTACTTCTTGATTAGTATTGTGTGTATTTGTGGTCTCCTTAACATCGAAGGGGTAAAACGTGTGCGTACGTAGCCTCAGCCGCTGTTCCAATATACGTCAAAGTTGCTGTATTTAACGTCTAGCTGCTTGCGGTTTTTGATCAGCTCAGTTCAAAACCTCACTTGCATATTTGCAAAGGTCTGTCGTCCACTTAACGTACAAGCATGACTTATTTTAAGTTATGCCCAACATATAAGACCCTATACTAGTATATGACCTTGCTCACCACGAGTCTCCCATAGCTCAGTGGTTAGAGCGTTCAACCGGTGTTTTGGAAGGTGATGGGTTCGACTCCCGCGTTAGGGGCTCAGAAAATTCCTTGTCTGAGTATTTCGACTTGAGAACGCTTTTCCATTATTTGTAATTTATCCAAGTCACCAATCTATTTATTATTTATTTTAAGTTACTTGTAAAATTGAAATCATTTGATTTTTACTCGTCCACGGAACGATGTTTATATTTATCAGTTTGTATATAGACCAGCATTCGAAGGCCACTGGCCGAGTCGATGGTCTTTGAAAGGTCCATTAATTGTTCAGTGTTCAGCACAGATGAAGACAGAATGTTTTATCGAACCAAACGAGAACGTGTTTGCAAGAGGAAAAGAGTGACTAGTCTACCCTTCACCCAATGTCAACGATACTCAGTCAGCAAATCAAACTGCGTTGAAGTCAAACATATATACATGGCATTTAGCGCAAAAATATTAATGGTCACATGATTTTAACACATATTTGAATTCCACAAAGTTACTAGTGTGCGCTTAAAATAAAGGATCAGAAACGAAAATTCTCAGTTTTTTTTATTCTGCAATTACTGCGAAATAAAAATTTCTAGTAAACGTTAATTTAGTTGTGTTTAGTATTGGTGTTATTTTTTTGCACTGTGCAAAACAAGAATACTTCTCACAAAATTCTATGGAACCCGCATGTTAATTACCTCAAATAACAAGCAAAATAACACAACAAATAAATTGAGTAACACGAAATTAAACAGAACCTTAACTCATACATATAAATAATTGGATATTTGTTCACTGATAACGTCAAAGAATACACAATAAAATATATAGAGAACAACTTAAACTTTGTGTATTGATTGACTGCACTGATTAACAGTAACGTTATAAAACTCACGTGATATGTTAACGTACATTCTGTATTATTTTAGCCTCAGTGATAATATACGCCGTCACTTCATAGTGTGAAACAGGCTGACCTAGCAGGATTTAACGATTATCTCAGTGCTAGGCGCAGTTTTGTTCACCAGTTCAATGCAAAAACAAACGTTAAATATATTAAATCAGCAGGAAAAATTGGTAGTTCCGGTACAATCTTTTAACGACGGAAATTCTGAACTTTTTGGACCCAGAAATATAATGAAATATCGATTAGGGGATTTTAAAACATACTGTCTGTTTAAACGTGTAGGAAAATTCCCTCAATGCTCTGACCCTCCACCCAAGGCAACTATATAAATTCAAAACTAATTTACCTCGCAAAGTAAACTGACCTGTTTTTGAATAACACGTTAGCTACCGGTTGGACACTCCATATCAGTCCGTATAATTCACCGCCTCAGCGATGAAATTATTTTTAAGGCTGTGTGCCCTCTTTCCCGCCACAAAAGCGCCTTGAAACCAGCCACAAAAGATTGCAAACGCTTGTCGTGTCAACAATTTTACTAGTTGAAGCACGCTTGTTGTGAAAAGTTAGATGGCGTAATTTCACGCTTGGACCCAATGGCGAGTTAACACTGTAGTAACGTCAACTATAAATATAACTTCATTCAAGCATTCTAATTCATGAGTAAGCGGAAAAACATTATTCTAGAACGCGAAATTTTACAATGCCATCCTTAACTTATATTTTGTTATCACTTGCCTAAATGAACTGTTTGTTTTTCGAACGATTCATATTACACTTTTTAGCTCGTCTCTTTGTGCTGAATTGCTCTCTAAAGCTGGGAAATAAATATTGAAAATTATCGCGTGAACGTGCCAGGATATATATTTAACAGGTACACCCAAAACGTTCTGTGATTGGTCCGCGAGGAGTAACCGACATGGGGGAAGTTGGCGGGATGACAGGCTGAGGGACTCTATTGTTTGAGAAATTGGCAACAAAATTGGCTCACGGTCGAGCTATTTTAATATTTTGGAGTGCTAGAATATTAGTTTCTTACACTTGGGTGATGTACTTTTCACCCATCAGAAATCGCCAGATTAATATTAAATATTATCCCAACAAAGCGACTACAATTCGTGGCTAAATATGTTTTCGAAACCGCTAACTTAAACAAGATACAACCTACCATACGGCGCATTTTGTAGGTCGCCACCCATATTTCAATCCCCCGCTGAGCTTAGCATCTAAATAAAGAGATTCTCTAAGATCAGCAACAGGTCTGTGTCAACCAACTGCTCTGCATTACAACGCAAAGTAGGTACTGCCGTTTTGAGAATGTTGTCTGTTGTAAATATTCTGGAAAACGAGGCCGTATTCAAATTAACTGACCCGTCATGAAAAAAAAAATTCCCTGACGATGGCTTTAATCAATTCAAATCTGTCTTCTTTAACAAAACCTGTCTGGGTACATTAAAGTTTTAAACATAGCTGAATAAGCTGGAATAACGTAGAAACAATTCCAGCGTACATTATATAAAAATATCTTCCCTTGCACAACCAAGTCGACCTCATTTAGCTTTATAGTTACAAAACTGGAATGAAGTTCTCTACTGACAATCGTTTGCATATTAAAACAGTCGAATAGCTCTTGTCCTTAAACTGACGTTTCTGTCAATTCATCCATCTCTGCGAAATTGCATAAAAACGATCATTTATTTTTGCGCGGAAATTTATCTTTGAAATGAGTGGGGCAAAATTCCTACCAAGCATAGTGGCATCCGGCCTCAAATAAGTATCATTTTAATATTCCCTTGAACGTAATTATAAACTTTTATGAGAAACCTAGTGAAGAACTAGATATATACACCCTTGTCTTAAAGCTATTTTTATGAGTTTCAGTTGGTGATAAGAATGGGTTGAGCGGTCAATACTTTCTCAGATACAAGTCATGTGGGTGGGGCCATTTTAACACCAGCAATCATCTGCCGAAGTCTTCACCTAGCACTGCCTAGGCTCTATTACCAGCCACTGTTCCAGGAAAGGAACCCGCGCTCTACTACTTCTCTGGGAGGAACGTAGACTGGACTCGAGTGAGCGACGGAAATCGAGTCTAAGAGGAGCCTTGTGATTGATGTTATTATTCTGCCCAGAAAAACATGTTATTCTCTGATACACTGTGATAATCTCCTTTCAGTATAGATTGGCGCTTTGCTTAATTAATTAAATACTCTTTATTCTAAATTATGATCATTTTGCGTGTCGATGACAGTATTTAATCTATTCTTCTGCTAAGTCTTAAGCAGGTAGTCCTTGGGATTTTGTGCTTTATGCATTGATATCTTGTAACTATATTTATCGGACAAGAATGTAAAACTAAGGCCCGTTTACAAGGAGAGAGGGTCAACCTAGCAAGCGGGTTAACTCTAGCTGAAGGGCAAAAAATAGCCCAACCCTACAAGCCGGGACAACATAATACTCGGCTACACTCAAAGGATCTGGAAACAATTAGAAAGTTAACCCGGCTAGGCGGGTTAACGCTACCTTAAAAGGAAAAATATTAACCCGCCTGCCAGGGTAACCCTAGCACGCAGATAGGGTAACCCGCCTACCCGGGAAATGTGCGAGTGATAGGGTCACGTACCCGCTTACTATGGCAACCCATTTGTTAGGGTAACCCTCTCTCCTTGCACGGTATACAGGCTGTAACAATAAAAAACAAATCCTTGAAGAGGAACACTTTAAAATACAGCAGATTTCTACACTAGTACCCACCATCTGTAAAACAAATTTTATTTGATAGACACGATTCACATACAGCACTAGACTTTAACCGGTTTTGTTTTTAACCGATTTTGATTTCAACCGATATGTTGATTTCAAAACGTGTTTTTCTCAAAAATGCATAAAATCATGTATCATTCAAGTTGTCAGTGAATGTACAACATATAATCTAAGAGTGAAGTTATATTTTAACACCAATGTTTCTAGAGAGATCAAAGATAGTTTCTCCGTACGATAAAATACTTGTGTTTGTAGCCAATCTAACGGGCGCTCCGAGTGGCTAACTGTAGGGCACTAGCTTTCTCCCGTACTGCCCACAAGCCGATTACGGACCGGCAAAGACAGAGCAAAAATCCACATAACAAACAAGATATTAGCCTGGAACATGCAGTCCTTGTGGGAAAATCTCAAACCTCAACCTAGCCATCGCTCGGTAAACACGACATGTTCCGAGGTCGGTTTGAGATTTTCTCGTAAAGACCTCACTCGCGGTTAATAAGTAGTCAGTCATGCGGACGACTGATGACAACCAGAAAATACTATTTTTCGTCAGTAATGGAACGGTGAACTATTCCAAAAGCTTATGTCAGTCTGACTTTTGATGTCTTACTTTGAATTCTAAAAGCAGACAACTTAGGACTCATGCAAGTTTATTTTTCTCAGCAGCAGCCTTGGGTTCCATTGTTTATCTAACAACTCTCAACTCTTGAGCAGAACAAATCAACCAGTAATGTCTTCGAATGGGTTTCGATTAGGATTCCGAATACCAAGACTGCAGCAACAAATTATTGGAGTGTATATGTTGGATTATGAACTAAATGAGATCTTTATGCGACACGTTGCTTCTACGCTATCTTGACATATTCAGTTTGCTTTCAATATATACCTGAAACTACCAGAATATATGTTAACTCTTTATATATATATGCATTTCTGTTTATTTAGAAGTTGCTAGTGTAAATAGTGCGTCCTAAATTAGCTTTCGCTGTCTAATGTTCAGTGTGATTTTTTTTTTAAGCAAACAGCTCGTAAATTTAAAGACAGATAGAAGTTTGATTGTTTCAATATTTGCCTTGGTCTCTTAAAATTTAGTTTTTATCAGAGACGACTGAAACAAAACAAAACAGACAGTTTTGAAAGAAAACAGCCATATCGAATAAAACTGAACTTAATCAACCGTGAGTGATAAACACATCCGCAAGGAAATAATTGCACGATTACATTTTTTTACGTTTGTCGATTGGGTTTTATTCTTATTTCGTATACTCATCTAGGCGTTTCCAAGGAAAACACCCGTAAATTCAGGCCTTAACAGTTAGATTAGTTACTAAATCTGTCGATTTGCCAACTGGCCGAGGCGCAGAGATGCGGAGACTAGAGCCAAGTTGGTTAACATCATAGAGTTATTCTTTATGTTGTTGACTCTGGGAAAACATGATTTTGGAGAATTTTTAAACGGCAGAGGCTGCAAAATTACAAATTATTTTGACCATACAAAAGAACGCGCGATTCCAGAATGACCCATAAAGTTAGATTTGCGATTCATGAAGCGAGACATGAGCTAATAACACTTACCTTATCGCTATCAAGCTTTCAATACATACTGCCGTTGTTTGACCTCACCAACACAAAAAAATCACTCAGATCTGATATCTTGGAGATTTTAAATCTCGTCCAGAGCCCGTCGTCTCACATTTCATCCGGTAAGCGTCTCTTGTTGCATTTTCTGAGTTTGTTTTGAAACTTTTTGTAGTCACCCGTATCGGCAGGTGGCCAAACCACTAAACCTCATTCAACAAGTGGTAGAATAATCCTGCTTGCATCTCTCCCCGCGAACCTGGGACCGAGTAATGACGTTATGGTAACTCCTCTGACAAAATTCCATTGGTATTTGGGTTTTTGTTTTATTCATGCAAATACTTGCGTACCTGCTCGGCTATAATAGGGACGCTTTTCCTTCCATTAAACAGGGAACTTAACCTGTTCGGCTTGTTGATTTTACCAGACGCCCTAAAAGGATCAATTTGGATTTTGACCGAGGCATCTGATTCAGTGCACCCAGAGTGAAATGCTTTTAGCTTTTTGCCATGTACAGCTATTTCGAGAAAGGTTGCCTACCAAAGCGAAAAAGCGTTAAAGTGTATGCGACAATTTCGATTAGTATCATGAATAATGACGGTTCAGGACTACTTGATCAAGGTGTTTCAGAGAGAAAAAAACAACACGACCACATCTATCCATGCTTTCTCCTTCCTTCTTACTGCAACACCATGGACCTCAAACAAGCCACGCCAAACTATTCGGTTCTCCTGCATTCAATCGTTTGTTACCCATAATACCAATCGGCATTGTCGCTTGCGCTTTAATTTTACGCTTTTCTTAGAACGCTTTTTTCGACACAGTTGTATCTCTTATGTAGTGACGTGTATTTAGTTTGAGATCAACACAACATCCTTCAGATGACGATCGATATCCGATCATTTTCTCTAACTTGGGATAGCTTGTTAGTGAACTATTTTATAATCTGGGTCACGGTTTTAGCGTGACAACCGTCACGCACATGGTTTTACGCTCTAGAACTAATGTGGTTCTGCGAGGAAGCTAAATTACACGCTTTCTTTACCCGCCCAAAGGTCGTTGGAAAATGTGAATATCTCTCTCTTACCCCAAGCAGATTAATAAAACAATATTATA
The DNA here is from genome assembly GCA_019787425.1 of Platygyra sinensis. Taxonomy (NCBI): domain Eukaryota; kingdom Metazoa; phylum Cnidaria; class Anthozoa; order Scleractinia; family Merulinidae; genus Platygyra; species Platygyra sinensis. The sequence continues at coordinate 34,469 of JAHPZR010055729.1, read as the reverse complement.
TTATACCACGCCATAGAACATGCAACCAATCAGAACACAGGAAATCCGTTTAATATTCGACGGCATTGCATCCAGCCTTTCAATCATGCGCCGCGCGAATATCGCAATAATTGTGTTGCACGTTGGCTACTGTATTTACAAACTCTCCTAAAGGCTCGTCTCAGTCAATACCGAGACTTGCATTGTTGGAACTCTTATGAGGGTGACATTCGTTGGCGTGACTGGACGTGACGCATGTATGTGCGCTAAGTATTGTGGGCTATCCGAGACCTCCTGCTTCTTCTTGAGATCAATCCTCGCTTGTATTTTGCGTTGTTATTAGTGCAGTTCCGAGTAAGAGAATTAATAGGTTGAAAATGAGCCGTGGAGTGGATCCTAACTACTTTTCCAACAAGACTGGCCGTGAAATATTCCATGGTGTACAAGTACCACACGAAAGCGTTCCATAACTATTTATACGCGTATTCACTTCACTTCCCTCACTTCACTCAATCACGTGATCGAACGCTTGATCAAACAGTCACGCGGGTAGTAATAGACACTCCCTGAACGTTCGGGCAGCTTGTGTTATCCCTCAGGGATAGTTGTGATACATCATAACCTCTTCTTCTCTTTAGCGGAGGAATGCCCTTGGCACTCATCCGGGAAAGCCTGGGTAACAGCCTCTTGTAAGCCAACCGGAAGTCACGATTCAAGAAACCGTAAAGAACTGGGTTAATAGCGGAATTACTGAAAACTAACGTGGAAATAACCAGCACTACAGCAGGAGTTATTAAATCCTTACAGAATGCGCTTAATATGACTGCAACCAGGAATGGGATCCAGCACAAATAAAAAACGCCGACAACCACTCCTGGAAAAGAAGATTATAAACCACTGACAGTCAGAAACAAAGATGGCAGAGAAAGTGTTTACATACAACCGGCGCGACTTTCACTCCTGACCAGTAACGAAATCAAAAAGTCATATCGCGTTTACATGAGCTGTTTCTACGGCACTGAGAGTTTTATACTGCCGTACAAGCATTGAATTCAAGAGATATGTAACAATCATTTCGCGCTCACATGACTGGAATGAATTTTCGTATCGGCATTAAGTTCCCCTCCGGTACAGGTGCCGGGGTGAACTTCGCTCCGGTATGACTTTCATGTAGTGCTGTATCATGTAAATAAGTACAGAGCTAAAAGAGGGAACCAGGGTGAACTTCGGGACTGAACTTAAGTCACACCGGTATGAAAGTCCTCCCGGTATCTTGGAAACACTCCCTGAGTTTTGAAACTCCTCGTTAAAAATTCTTACTTTTTTTTAATAACGATTCACGTCTAATGAACGAAGATAACCGTTTGGCTGTTAACACCAACAAGGGAATTTTATATGTAATAAAAAATAAAATATAGGTCTTGGTCCCATTAGGCAGAAATATACAATATATTGGAAGAAAAAAACTTTTATCGTGTATTGCTCAAAAGGTTAAATTGAAATAACGTGTGTTTTCACTTCTTTCGGTGTTTACCAGGGAACAAGTTAAGAAATAAAAGTTAACCCAATTCGTTTACTGGTAAAATATGAACTTATATGTAGGCTTAATAGCAAATAGTGCAAGGTTTGTTTTTTTATTTAACTATATAGCTTTGAACAAGAATTACACACGCTTGGTTTGGTACTTTCATTCGCCCACTTTATTGGTTTCAAGTGAATAGATGAAAGTTCATATATATGAACTGCGGAGAATGACATGAAGACGTGTTTGATCATCGTAGTTATGCACATAGCTGAAGCAGCTGACAACTTAAGCAGTAAACATAGGTTTTAATAACTTCACAGGTGCTTTAGTTGTGTGCACAACTGCGATATGAACAATCATGTCTTAATATCTTTCTCCGCAGTTCAAATATATGATCTTTCATATATTCATTTGTATCTATATAACGAACTGACAACACGGCCAGTTCCCAGCTGGCTTGATAGCTCGGGTGGTAGAGACCTACAGCGGTATCGCAGAGGTCATGGGTTCGAATCCCGTCCGCAAACCTGCTGAATTTCTTTACATGCTTTAATTTCGATATGGACGAGTTTGCTGTTTTTCCGGTTATACAATCGTTCTCTCAGACATTTATTATATTGTTTTGCCCGTACTTTGCATGTTGATTAAACCAACAACTGCACATTAGAAGATGATAATTTGTTTTCTGAGTCAGTATTCGTCCTCAGCTTTCGGCGTTCTTTTCAACTCCCGAATTCCATAAAAGGAAGCTAGAGAAGAAACTGATACTTTATGAGCCAATTCAAGGTTTCATTTCTACTCTTATCAGCCCATTTGTGTTCATAATTTTGATTAGCCCTTTTGTTAAACTCAAGAAAAAAAAGTGTCAATAATTCAGTTGAAAAATTCTGCCGTTTTTCGCAGGTACGGCAAGAAAATTTAAGGAAAAAGTACTGGTTAGTTCAAAATAAATCAACTCCAAGGAAACTCATACTTCGGTGACTTCGAGTTTCTTTTTCTTTTCAAGATTTTGACTTCACCTCTTAAGAAATTTTTATTTTTCTTTCTACTGGTTATGGTGCGAATTTTCTGTTGACAAAAATCTGCTTTGCGAATCGATGGAAGCAGTTTTGTGTAAATTTAGTTTCCGTTCGATGAATATGAAATGTGATACTGAGGCTTAACGTGTTAGACTCAGTGGAGGACTGCTATTCTGAATGGAACACGAGATCGGAGCCACTCAAGTCTTTCGAAACATAATTGAATTCATCTGCGTCACAGACCTTCACAGACTCGATACTTAGCCTTTCTTGTTCTAACATGTTTGAAAAAAGGCCAGCTAATAATGTAACCGTGAAAAGCTCACGACCTGCTGAAGAATATACGCTGTGCATTTTGCAGGTTAATTAAAGGTTCCCTTAAAGTGAGGCAGTTGCGCTGAAAAATATAAGAGATTAGGAAACAGACAAACTGCTAATAAAAAAGGATTTGCACACTTCATCATTTACATGTAAATTCGCCTGTTTTTAATAAAACCCCAAGGTTTGCATACCCTGTGAAAATGATTAAACGACTTGAGATCGAAAATTATTAACTTGAAAGTGCATTGCCAATTAGATTTATTTAGAAATACGTGGGAAGGTTTTTCCACTAGTAAAATTCACAATGTATCATCATTAGTTATTTCAGTATTAAATTTTTCGATTAAATTTCTTTAAATTCTCGTTAGGTTCGCCGTAAAAGAACATACTGAAACCCTACTGACCTAAATAATTTCGTGAATAAAAAATACCTGCAGTGTGCTTGAAAACAGCAAGCTCTTCGACCATATCCCCGGGAGTTTACGCTAACTTTTGCCCCTAAAATCTGCTCCGTTATTTTGATAGAGAACTAAATGAGAAATGTATGTAAATATGCGAGCTCTTAGCTGGAAAACTCACCAATCGTTTTAGCGGTCTTGGACTCTTTCAGTACTGATGCTATATTCTCCACTACCTCCTGCTGAACTTGCAGAGATCTCAGCCTTGCTCTCAGCTTGCGAGCAGCCAGGTAAATTCTCAGGTAAGCTAAAGTGATACACAAGGTTGGAAGAAAAACAACGGTGGTAGAAAAAAATATCAAGTACTCAGAGCTTAAGGTGTCCGCGAAACGGCAAACTTTATGCTGTTGTTCACGTTCTTGAGCTGTTGTGCTTTTCAAGGCGACGAACGGCAAAAAGGAAACCAAAAACGCAGAAAGCCAGACCAGCATTATTACGTAAAAGTTCCTTCGCGTGGTGATTTTACTTGCGTAGGTGAAGGGAAGAATTATGGCGAAATATCGCTCGATTGTAACAATAAGGAGGTTTAACACGGACGCCGACAAACTGAGAATTGTAAGACTCAGTGAAAATTGACACCAAAGTATGTTCCTCGACCAGTCGAAAGTCGAAGCTTCGACTAACCTGACAGGTAAGACAACAAAGCCAACCAGAAGATCAGCAAACGCCAACGAAACCAAGGAATAATTGGTGACTTTTCGTAGCGCTCGCGCCGAATAAACCGCTACTATCATCAAAAGATTATCTGAAGTAATTAAAACGCTTAATGTAACATACAGAAACACTATAACGGACAACATCGCAGTTGTTTTGGTTTTCCTTCGATGTACGGAAAAAATGTAACGTTTGTTTTGTTGCAGGTTAAATATGAGATATTTTTTAAAGTAGTTTAGCAAACAACAGTTATAAAGGCGCGCTCTGCAATATCAATGATAACTGTGATTGGTTAACCAACTGTCTGCTGTGTTTCGAGTCGTTTAATTGGTTGGCTTAGAGATATACGCATAATGACTGGCATCCAAGGTGAGGAAAGTCTTTTCATATTTAAAACTATTTAATATTCTCTTCTTTTGTGTCGGTTGTTTTATATAACAGTTTTCTTTCTCTCCTAATTTACTGTGTGCGTTTATGTCGCTAAGTTGCACCGCGTCCATAGCATTTCTATGAACTTGTAACATCACACATGTACTCTTAAATGGTTTCTTTTTATGTGGCTTTTTCAGTGCTCTGGATTTTGAGAGAGAAAGGATTATTTTTCATGTATTTTCGGTCTTCTTTCTATTCCATTTATCTTTTGTATTCCTTTTTCCATTTATGAACGGAAAAAAGAATGGCGAAGACGGCGCCCTTTGCGCTATACCGCGACATCACGAACACGCAGGAAAGACGGTTCGTGCACCTTGAACCTGCGGCACAGGCACGAAACCCGTCGATCAGGTTAAAAGATCACTCGGCCCACATCTTCCATGCACTGCATGAATTTGTTCGATCCCAAATTGCAACGTAAAAGTGGACACTTTACCGGTGAAATTTTTCCGGCTCCCGCGGTTCATTTTGCGTGTGCAACTGTGTCAAAACTGAATGAAAATTTGAATAAATGCATGATTGCCAGCGACGACGTATATTAATTGCTAACAATGACCACTATTTACCCAGTGCTCATTCAAAAGAATAAAGAAAACCGCCAGTCTTCCAGGAAATGTAACATAAGTTACCAAACGCAAATTGTATAAATTGTTTATTCCGAAAAAACTGACGTAAAATATAAATTATATTCACTTTTATAGCGAAGGTTATGTCGTGCAAATTCTATGTGACCTCTCTGCGAAAGAGTAAAGGTGAGAGATAGCGAAGGCAAACATGTAGGGGTCACGTGACAAAGGTGTACAATAAAATGGAATAAATACGGTCTAAAGGTGGCTCAAAACAGTTTCAAGCACTTAGTTTCTATGGATCGTTATTACCACTCTTTATCACTGATTTAATGCTGCAATCATGGTATCAACATAAGCATAACTGTTGGTGAACACGTTGTTGTCCTTTTCATAACATAAAAGGTTACCATAGCAACAGTATGAGCTGTTAAACACACCCTTTACTACAGTTTTAGGGGCTTATAGTTCAAAAACGGCACGGTGAAACCTTTTTTGCGTTCTCGAGAAACGAGAGAACGCATCCTAATTTGCAATTGGTTTGCAGGCGTGAGAAATCGAGATTTTTTTCTGCAATTTGGCCGCCCCTCTAAGTTTTTTCAGGGACTTTGGGCCTCATATATGCGTGCAAGTGAAGATAACACGTGAAAGAGAAAATAACACGTGCAAGAGAAAATAACACGTGTTGCAATTGACCTCGTTCTCCTGTACATCGATTACGTCATGCCTGTACATTGGCTCTTTTCTGTATTCTTCGAAGTGTGAGGGAACTGTGCACAACTCCCGATAAAAGAATATAGCCGGAGTCAACCATAAGTTTCCATTTCCTTTTCTTCAAAAAAAAAAAACACTTTCGATTATCACACTACATATCCTGCAGAACGCACTTCCTAATCTTTGATTACTACTAGTTTATATTTATCAACATTGATAAGCATGATTAGGCGCAACTTTTGGCAAAGTTTAAAAAAATCTGTAGGTGGCGTTCAGAGCCACCTTAAATTTTCAGGTCATACTGTTGCTATGGTAACCTTTTATGTTATGAAAAAGACAACAACGTGTTCACCAATAGTTGGGCAGTTTTTTGGTACCATGATGTGTGCATCAAGTGATAAAGAGTGGCTATAACGACGCACCAAACTGCACGTGCTTGAAACTGTTTCGAGCCACCTTAAAAAACCTGAACCCCTGATAAATGTGAAATCACTCGTCAGCAGCTGGGAGAGGATTCTTAAATGGAAAAAGTAGCGGAGATGTCGTACAATGAAAGAATGAATGAATGAGCGAGCGAGCGAGCGAGCGAGTGAGTGAGTGAGTGAGTGAGTGAGTGAGTGAGTGAGTGAGTGAGTGAGTGCGTGCATGAGTGAGTGAGTGAGTGAGTGAGTGAGTGAGTGAGTGAGCGAGCGAGCGAGTGAGTGAGTGAGTGAGTGAGTGAATGAGCGAGCGAGCGAGTGAGTGAGTGAGTGAGTGAGTGAGTGAGTGAGTGAGTGAGTGAGTGAGTGAGTGAATGAATGAATGAAAGACTTTATTTAGTATGCAGCGAAGAATCGAAATCCACGTCCAGAGTGAATTCTTCGGTTCCTTTTACACACCATGATCCGACGAACGATCCTGGATTGATCCCGTTGAGTAAAGAAGCGCAAAATCCATGTTCGGATTCTTTCGGATTTAAGATCGAATCCAATCTTGGATTTTCTAAAGAAATGCATCCTTAGGAAGATTGCTTCCAAGATAGAAAACAACACAGAGGACTACAGGGCATTGTGATTCTTATTCTTAATACAGTCCCTCTATATTTTAATTTATATACGTTAAATTTATACTCTTCAAGTTTTAATAATGTTATATAAGCAAATGGCTTCGCTCGTTGAACGTGGGAAAACAATTAAGTCGCTATGAGCTGGTGGCACAGTTCTTTGACTATCATGCAATCTTTCTGACGTTGTTTACCGGTCAATTCCAAACCTGCCCATCCCCCCCCCCCACCCCCGGGCAAACCCCGGGGCATTTGACTT
>JAHPZR010055729.1:10000-25000 GCA_019787425.1 Platygyra sinensis | reverse complement strand
AGAACCCTTGCGCGGGAAAATTTTACTTCCACCCGTCGTCGTCGTGCCATTTCGTTGTCGATGCTTAAGGTCCCTAATATAACAATTGCTACAAGGACGAAATGTGAATAACATACTGGTCGTTATACCGATGCTGAGAGATCACCTAAAGCTACCTAAGGGTGAGAGAGCTTTCCTGTTTAAACATTATTATTATTAATTGCCATTTCAACAAATCCCTACTCTTGTCTGATATCCGTCTTGCTCTCGGACACGGCTGGTCTTATTGGAGTGGATGAAACGGAAAGATATTCTGATTATGCACGGTGTGCAGACTGTGCACACTTTGTTAAAGATAATATATCGAGGTAATGTACAGATATTAGATTTGATCTGTCAATCATTGTAATGCACATGTATGAATTTGATGGGCTCTCAATTACCCAGAGATCCAGACGAAGGTTTTGAACTCTAAAAGGAAACCCTTCGATTCTCTCTAGCAGGCGTCATCCAGGATCATTTGGAGTTTTCTTGCGGTCTTTATTGCAAAATTCGGTCCACTCGCGGAGCCAATCGAAAGGCACATTTCCGGAACAAACATGGTAATAAATCATTTTATAATACTCTTCTCAACACATGATAAGTTAATTTCCAAACCAGATCAAAATAATCATTTCTGATGCATAATGAATGGCATTTAGCATTGAAACACACGACTGCTAATGAACTTCTTGAGCTTTATAAACTGATCATGAGCCCCCGTGATACAAATCACCTCCTAAACAATAAAACCATCATTTAAAGTATTATTTATTATACATAACGACGCTTTTAAACAAAATTAAGGAAATTAAGTTAGAGACACGGGCTCTTGAGAAATTTAGGAAATTGAAGTTTTAATTAGAAGTACAGGTGACAAGTATTTCAACAAGCATAATTTACAGGTTCTCAAGCCTGCACGCTAGCAGAAATCTTGGAGCCATTCTGCTCTTGAATGCGACTTAAAGAAACTTTTGTTTTGCGTCGATATGAAAATCCGAGTTATCTCTAAGATAGCCCAGCACCAGAAGCTCCAAGTTGCAATTAACAGAAATTTAGATAAACACTGACCGCTGAATTCCAGAGATCAATTTTTAATTATTATCATAATTTTTTTTTATCTAGGGAAGGAACTGTTACAAGCAAGGTGTGTCATGACTCTAAAATCTTGACTGTACTGTTATTACTGTCAAACATATTAAGACTCCAAAACAATGATATATATCCATAAGCTTGAGAATTTTGGTCCGATATAAGGCTGTCATTAGTCAATTTATAAGCCAATCACAAATTAAGGAGCAAGAAAAAAAACCTGAGGGTCTCTAAGATGCTGTTATCATCTGGTACAAAGCTTAATAGCCTTTACTCAAATGAAAGTAAGGGAAATGCTGCATGGATGCAGCTAAAGTAAATAGGATCGTTGCCAGAACGCCTCGAGCTTCTGTTTTCATTACAGCTTCCAACCATGTCTAAAATATCCCGTGCATTTCTAGGAGTGTTAACATACACGAAATGTGAATCAAGGGTCAACGAGACGAAGACGAAATTACATAATACCGACTGGAACAACACAGCAGCAATTACTTCAGAAAACAACTCCTTGTAGTAACGCGTTATAGTGTTATCTTCAGTCTCAATTTTTTTCTGTACATCTGATCCTTCTGCATAAAGTAGAATGAGGGTCTTGAAATTTGTGAGCTGTTGAAGGGTACATGTATTTCATTTTGGTGAGTTCGCGTGAGGCTACAATTAAGTTCTTCACAGCCGTCATCGGCAATTAGAGAACAGATGTGATTACTGCATTTAATCCGGAAGAACCCTTAATGGTTTGCTTCCTGTCTCAGTCGCGGGTTTTCAATAGTCTGAACTCCGCAGGCAAAATTGGAAGAAGTTTTAGAATTGTGCACATTGCTAACGTCGAGCATCATTGAGTGGATTCATTAACAGGTAGGTCCTTTAGGGCTACAGTTTTCGAACCTTGAGTACTGAAGAGTCCTCTCATCTAAGACACTTCAGATTGGGGATTAAGTCAACAAACTCGAACAAAGTAACTCTTATGCTTAAACCGATAACACTTAAAATCCCACAAACTTATCTCCAGGAATAGTGACAGAAATGTCCCGTTCACTGGAACCAAGTTGAAAGCCACTTCGTCATTTCTGTTCTTTCCTTTCTTCTGTCCTTGTAGAATGACTATATTCAACAATTAGATTATGAGCTATAGAGATTTCTATCACGCGTAGAAATCAGGAGCGATAAATCTTATCTTTTAATTAGTCGTTTAATTGAGAACTTTATCTAAATCCTATTCACAGACACGCGTCGAAGAAACTAGCCGCCATCTTGTAAAGAGCCGCACACTGCTATGCTAGCCATTATCTACAACAGAATTGATAGTGCGTGGCAAAGCCAATCAGAGAAAGGCATTCGTGGTACTAGTAGAGTTATACCGAGAATTATACCACATATAGTGTTAGATTACATTCAATTTGAAATTCCTCCCAATGACAAAAATGTCTTCATCGATTAAAAATACCAGCACAAAGCGCCTAGCGGATGATTCTTTCTTTGAGGCTAAGGTATTACACAATTTTAGAATCACCGTTTTAATGCATCACGACAAAAAGGCGAGTGACATGCAAAAACAGAGTTGAGAAACCATTTAATTTTTCAATGCATGGGCAAGCGGTGTTTGCGTCCTCTGAACTAACAACAAATATAGATTTCTACTGTGTTTCCACAGTAGGCCCCTATGATCAGTCATCTGCAATCACCGTTTTAATTACAAGCTGACTTCAATTTTTTTTCTTATATCAGTTTCAATTGCGGGCTGCCCTCTTTAGCTAAGGTTCAAGCTCTCCAATTAAGTTCTATTTTTGTTTCGATTCATGCCGCTGAATAGAAAAACATCTCTATTATGAGCAAAAGTAAAGTTCAAAAATGATATAACAAGAAGTTCCTTATTTGGCTAAAGCAGTGTCCCCATTACGCCAAAAGAAAGAAATTCTAAAACACAGCTTTATTTCTACGGTTAATAAGGCCTTCCGTTCACACTTGTATCCGTCACGAAAAGGAGTTTTTTCGAAATTGAGGCGCTCTTCAAACCAGAGGAATTTGAAATCGCCGGCCAGTTTCGTTATCGTGTGGACCGAAAACATTTTGACAATGGAAATTTTCTGAGAACCTAACTTAACTTCCTCTAATTTAACCAAACTTTGCGCTTTCAAATTCCTCCGGTCTAGTGTAGACAGAGCCTAAATATGACTGACATCTCTTCACTTTTTATCGCCGAATTCATTTCCTTCAACTGTAATTCACACAGTGCAGAAACCGATTGATAATTTCCTTAAACTGAAGGCCTTCAAGTTAGCACAGGCTAAGTAAACCTGTTTTAAGTTTGAAAGTTTTGGATCTTTTATGACCAGATGAAGATCAAGGTTCACTTGAAAGCCAGCTCTGTCTTCCAACTTGATCCCAAAAATCAAGGCTGGATTCAACTGTACTATGTCAATTTACCACATTTGCTCATAGTTAGCAGTCACTTGGGCTCCACGTTTAATTGAAAGGGCGTCGGTTGCCACAGTTACCACCATGCCTCACTTTGCAGTCGTTTCTTATCTAAGTGTCTGGAAAATTGATTTATGTGTGTCAGCAGCTAGCGTCTGCAGGTCTGTGGGAAAAAGATATAACAGTGCCAAATTTAATAAAAAAAGATTGAAATCTTTCTCAATAAATGCGGCCTCCTCTTTCCGTTTTACAATGCAGGAGATTAAATGCAAATCTTAAATGAAACTACGTAAGACTCTTGCCTCCGCCAGTGTATTCAAATCATTGATTGGATGTTTACTAAGTTTATTATAAACGATCATTACTGCAAGATACCATTATAGTTCACGTAATGTTTCTCTCGATCTTCGAAGTCGTTTCCAGTCATGAGAGCGATTACGTAATGTGTGTAAGGATGAAATCGACAAGTTGAAGATAAAGTTCGTCATTACCTCGCTTGTGGCCCCAGTAGGCACTTGTTAAGGATACTGAATACTGTACCATGCAGTATGGCAGTTCCAATGTTTCTTTGTTCCTTGGGATTGCTCACCAGAGGCATATTGCGACCCCATGTTTCACAAACGTTATTTTGGGGACTACTGTGTTTCTTGATCTTTACTTGTCTACATTTATATTCTTGCCTCTGCATGCTCCCTAAAAATATATTCCTCAGTTCCCAGTTCCCCTGTTCCCTCTTTTCCTCTTCCCTGAAACTCAATTTCTCGTGTCCGTAATCCCGGCTTTCACTAGAGCATAAGCACAAGTGAAAGCCGCCGCAACATGCTAAACATAAGCAAAAGCAGAAACATAAGAAGAACGAACTCACTTATTCGTCTTGTGCTGCTTTCACTACATTAGTAACGCGCTCGACATAAGCATAAACATAAACACAACAAAAACAGAGTTGTTCGTTTGTGCTTCCAAAGCACTGATTCCATTTCCTCGTACAGTCCCGAAAATAGATCTCTGAATTGCCCGGCTAAAACTAAATTCTTTTCGGTGTCTTAGTTCCTTGGTAATAAATCCCTGTTTCATAAAAAAAGATAAGTCACTTGTACTAAGTGATCCTGTTAGCCAAATATGGAACTCTCTGCATGTTCCCATTAACTTGTTGAAAGAAATTTGGTCCTCTCTTCCTTTGCTCCGAAAAAAAAACTCAAAATATTTATTTGATGCCTTAAATTTTTCAAGAGCTTTTGCTTATAATTCTTTGATCTGCAACTTTTGAACTTTTGAAGGGAAAACGGTTGACGGAAAATTGCTGTTTCTTCGTCAAAAGACGCCGATTCATAATTAAGATGGTTATCAATGCGAGCGATCAGAACGATCCCATCCAGGCGACATAATTTAACATGTTGCTCTAGTCTAAATTAGGCGGTCTGTCTCAGTAAAGGTTATTGATTAAAATTATAAATCTTTTCTGTTAACAAAAGCTAGTGGACATCCAAAACCTGCATGCGTGGATTTTAGCACTTTCAACGCGAAAATCCAAATATAACCCACTGAAGGGGAGAGATTACTGGTCCAAAGGGCAGCAAATGTACTTGTAAGTAATAAAAAATTAAATTTACAAATAAGAGATAACAATTGTTACATAACTTTTGTTGTTCACATGATTTGCATTAGAGTTAGGCGGCTATTTAAAGAAATCATTAGCGAGGAGTTATTTTGAGCTTAGCCAGCTAATCTGATGAGAGCCGATTGCGAGTATTGCGAAAACAAGGCATTTTAAGAACCAGCTACATATGGCAAATTTGGAAAATTTTAAAACTCAATTCATTTTAATTTAATTGTATTTTCCTCCTGTGGGCTTTGTGATTTTGTGAACTGGTCAACTCAAGAAAAACGTATTTCTTGTCGGACAAGGGACGGAAACCACAATGGAACTCACGTTGAATCTTCAGGGGCTGACATTACAAATTGATGTTAGAGGGGGAGGGGAGGTATTTAAAGGCTTGACAAATCCTAACAAGAATATTGAGCAGGTGCTTCGGATCATGGTTAATTAATAGAGGGAACCCAGCAAACATCAAAGGAGCAAAACAAAAAACAAAAAAATGCAGAGATTTATGTTGGAAGTTCCACGACCGTGAACAATATTTTACTTAATGGATTTACGCTCATGCACTATGCATGAAATTACACAGCCAACACGTTCAGTTTCTGTTAGTTCCTCAATACGGAGTAAATAAATAGCTATTGCGTGTCACGGTACACGGTCAAGGCCAAAACAGCGAACAAAACATTCAAAAAAGAAATTGGTCGGGTTTCATCAAGTAACCTTTTACCTCTATTAACTATGCTCAGATTATAAAAAAGGAATAATTAGCATAAAGCAGGCGAAGAATGAAGGAAAGAAGAGAAAATATCAAGAAGCTTAAATCCCCCCGCCACCCCAGCAGTCTCATTTAACGGTCCACCCCTTACTTAACTTGATATCCCCTGTTTTAAAATTCTCACCAAACAACTGAACTGTGTGAGACTGACCTCACACGGAACGCAATTACGTCATGCAAGGCTAGAGTTGTTTTTAATTAAACTGAAAATATATCGTCATTACCAGACTTAACGTCTTAGGCATGTGATTTATTTTTAGTGAAATTTTGATAACCATCTGTGCGAAGAATCTTTGTTTAAAAAACTTTCCTCGCCTTATTTGTCAAGGATTTAGGCCAAACATCTTGTTGGTGGTAGCCACTGTTTCGCCATCTTTACGGCTCCTGCCAGCCAACTTTCCGGCAAACATTTTCTACAGGGGCATAAGAATTGGATCTGTACGCATTCAGTATCTTGGCAAATTCTATCGCCTCTTTAAGACAGATTTCCACTCGTGTCGTTTCACCTCTGGTGGTCTGAATATCTCGGAAATAGACAAGTAAGTTTTCACTGACATGATTGTTTGTGTTATTTCTTTATTTCTCATTCAGCTCCGACTGTAACTGTCATATTTGGAAGTCGCTTAGGACATTCAATCCTGACTTTAAGTCTAGTTAAGAAAAATTTATATCAGAGTCAAATTAACAGAAGGATTTATAAACAAGTCGTCTAGTAAACGAGAACATCATATCTTCTTCGAAGGCTTGAATTATTCTACCTCTCATGGTTTTCAATTACTTCGCTATGTAGTATTAACCAACAAAGCTGTCCAAGTTTTGCTGGATAAATTTGGAAACGGAATTTTCATCTGACTGTTCTCCGATCATACTACGTTGGATAAATTTAAAAACGCAACAATCACAGAGTCTGAATTTGTGTTTGAAGAAGACTCTCACAGAGAATTAAATCATTTGATGCCGTGTCCACGTCATTGTTTTAGAACTGAAGCTCCGTTTTCAAATTGTTTTCCTCCCATGACTAAAACGCAAGAAGCCAGCGTCAAAAAGTTTCGTTTTCGTTCCAGATTAGTGTGGTAGGCCTAACCGTAAAAAAATAAAATTGCGTTTTGAAATTTCCTTGGAACATCATGCACTTCGCCTTAGTTCCGACTGCTGGGTTTATCTCTTTCTCTAATATTTCCAAGTGGAAAGTAACTTTGATAAGTTACAATCTGTTTCCGTTAACTCCATCTCCAACTCTCTTTTGTAACAAATGTTCTTACAAACGGTTTTCTTGTGTTTTTATTTCTTGTATCATTTTTATCATTTCGGAAAAAAAAAAAGAAGTTGACATAACCAAAACAAGAGCAAAACACAATGTTTCGTTAACCCTACAAGTTATAAGCTAATTTATGCGGACGTTTTTTCCAACTTTGTCTTTTGCTCATGATATGCCGTTTATATTGTCTTATCATTCTTTTTCGTATGCCTGCATGGTTTAGAGCATGCAAAGAAAATATTCCTTAAAATATAAACACGAATCAGTGTTCTACTGGAAATTACACCACTCCGAAATTCGCACGAAAACTACATCCGGGACCCGTGTGGCGTACTGATTTCATACTGTTGGGCTTGGTCCGTAGAGCCACGACTTCGGGTCAATACTCCTCAGTACAGCTCACGAGCTCTGTTAGTGAGAGGTTAGTCTAGGGAAGAAATCATGCCCTAATTTAACAGATAAAACTAAACTATTTTCCCTTACAAATTGGAAGGTAGACTGAGAAAACAAGAAACGAATAAAGGGGGTAAGATTCTAAATAAACTGTGGTGCTGCGTCGCTGGGAGCCGATTTAACAGTTATAGATTATTAAATGAAGAAGAGTGCTCAAGACGAATTACTCAGAAAATAAATTTTCTGAGTTCCCCAACGGGAGTCGAACCCATGACCTTCCAGAAATACCGGTTGGATGCTCTAACCACTGAGCTATGGAGGACTCATGGAGAGCAAGGTCGTAAACTAGGTTCTTATGAGTGACACACGTCCGTCTCAGTATGTCGAAATGATAAATGTGGATAAATGATAAGTGAAATTGTGACTTGGATAAAGTGAAATAAATGAAGAAGCGTTCTCAAGTCATCGTTCTCAAGTCATCGGCCTCATCAACTATCACCTCATAGAAATCGAGAGCGAATAATATAATTGTTTTAGTAGAATTCTAACAGAAATTAACGCAATTAAGGTTTCCAATGATTTTCCCACGCATTAATGAACTTTACCCTTAAACAAAACTGTCGTTGGTAAACTTGCAGTTGTTTACGCGCGTACCCGCTTTATCAATATTTTCAAGTTTTTAAGAAACCGTAAATGTGCTTCTTTCAGTCTTCTCACGAATTTAATTACCCGTTTACAACTAAAATTCTTTCCAAAACTTCGGCAAAACTATAAAAACATCGCATTTCGTGAACGACCGGCAGCCACTGTACTCGTATAGCTGGTAGTACACGAGTAGCTCAGCCAATCAGATTGCAGTATTTGCATTAGTATACAGTAGAATCCTACTAATACAAGATAGTTACCAGGCACCACCCAATAGCGTAGCTCCATCTTTCTGTAAACTATATAAGCCACACACAACCCACAATTCCTCGATTCGCTCCGACGAGGGGCTAACGCTCGAAACGTGAGCTCGAGCTTCCGAATCTCTTTACGGCCGGTGGCCATTTCACATTATCAACCCAGTTGATTAAACCAAATTATCTTGAGAAAACAAGAGGTTTGTATCGAATTCACTTGTTCCGTGCAGAAGTGAAATATCAGTCGACACTCGGAGCGTAGAACATTCCTACAGTAAGGTATGTGGTTTGAATGAAAGGTTACTGAGTGTATCGTATAGCAATTTTGAGTCTTGTCAGCTTACTCATAGCTAAACACTTGGAAGCCCTTCATTGGTAATTTAAACCCTTAAAACTGACTTGAATTGAGAAGATTCCTTAGTGATAAAACAAAATTTAGCTTTGGAGAGCATTAATGGTCAAGACCGATGCCCAAGAGATGATTTCGCATCCACGTCAACACGGAAAATGATCAGTTTTTGCATGAAGTCATCCTTAAAGACGTTTTGATATTCTGCCCTGTTAAGGGTACGCACCAGTGGCGTTATCTTGAGGCGATAACATATTTAGGCAAGATTCTTAAAATAGTAACCGGGCGAACTTTAGGTTGAATTTCGCCAATTGTTGGGCAACTTGCTCTCAACTCAAGAGCTGAGGATAACAGTTCACTTAAGCTATTTTTGCTTTCGCATGTGCTGAAGTCAATGCTTGTCTACGAGACAAGTTGGTCGGATTTCCATAACTAATACCTCATTAAGCTATTGCATTAGATTTCACGATCCGAGATTCTAGTAAAAGGGAAACAGACAAAATTAAAGTCATTCTGTCCTTTCGTCTTAACTCGTTGCCGCTAATGAATAGAACGAAGAGTGCATATTTGATACCACTCTATGTAAATTTAGTTCTGATATAACTTCTGAACAGTGATCAATTCAAGAACCAAGCACTGACTCACGCTTCACTGGCTGTATCAGACTTTACCGTTTAACTTCTCTTGACATGCGAAAATGATTTTCGATTTTTTTCTGCCGTTCTCTGATCGCTAGCGACTTCCGGAAAACTGCAATTTGAAATGTACATGTACAATCTGAGAACAAATTGTAGCTTTCCTGATTTACACAGAGCCAGTTTGCAGGTGCGCAACCAACCGCAAAAAAATAAAAATAATGAATTGTTTTTCCATTTATAATGATGATCTTTGCTTTTTGCGTCGAGCCGCTAATTGATATCTTTATCTTGATAAATGGACAAGCTATTAAACTAAAGTGACACTTCGTAAACGCTAAAGAGGCTTGAAAAGTTCTCTCACTGGAAAAATATCAGTGTTTGCTTTCCTAAGAACGCTTTTATTCGATCAAGTGGTCGGGATTGAGTTTGGCCAAGACTAACTCTGCGCAATTTAATACATCGAAACTTGCTCCAATCTTAGTATTCGCGCGCGACAAACATTCTTAATGCAATTTGATGTCTTGGATTCGCCTCGGTGAGCGCTCTCAGCCAATCAAAATCTTGGAATTGTTTCAAGCAGATGACAAGTTGTTCCCACACAAATGTTTTCAGAAAGCGTCAAAGTGTTTAACTTGTCGCAGCATTCAAGTTCAAGGAAGCTTCGCCTGCCGACTTTAGTTCGTGAGTAGAATTGGCCATTGTCCTATGTAAGGAGGCAGCTTAACTTGATAAGAAAGGTACTTTCAATTTTAGTTAGAGGATACATTCGTGCACGAAATTTTAGCTTTAATTGATATGTGTTCCCCAGCTTCCTAATTACCTTGAGTTGATGGGATTGCTTGTTTACGATACAAAGTATTTTGTAGTAATCGCTTAAACTGCAATGGTCTCAAGGAACTGAGTTGAAAAACTAACTTGTGAACCAACAGTCGATCAAAATACTGATTGCAGGAGAAATCGTTTCACTGACTCACAACGGCAATCAGCGTTTACAAATGTTGAAAGCGAAATAGCCTAGATGATAAGCTTCTCGGCTGTTCCAAGGGCCTCTCAAAAATTAAGCAGCAATAAAGATCTTTAACAGGTCGTTGCTGACATTCAATCTGTATCAGGGTAGCTAAACATCCCCACACCACTTTCTCAAGCTCTGTCTTTAAAATTTAAACACATCTTTTCCCGATAAATATATTGATTATCATTGTCGGTGTTAAATTCTCATTTCCGTTTTGTGTTTTGAAACAGAAACTCAAAGCTGCTCGTGTATGACCTGCTTATAACAGTGTTATAACCAGCTGAAAAAAACCTAAACATGCGTAGGAGAAAAAACAGCCATCAGCCGAACCTCAAAGCTGCACGCGCGGTTGTTCTAGGACAGGATGGGGTCGGAAAATCAGGTATCTTACACACTCTAGTTATTTACACCCGGCTAGCGTGCAATACTGGAGTGTATCACACTCAAAGAATGGCGTTGGTATTATCTTATCAGGCAGATTTTTCTCGCGCTCCACTTCGATTTATTACTATAAAAAGCAATAAACACTTGAAATCTCAAGTGACTGATCTCTTTTGTGGCTTTCGCGACAGACAAGGTTGAATTAACAAACTGCGATTGACTGAAGCTCCACGGCAAATTTCAAACAGATCTGTATGCTTTTCAGTCATAGAGTGACTTGTATTTAAGATTTGAGTTCGACCCTGCCAGTTATCTTTGTTAAAAGCTGTGCCTTTTATAAACTTTTCACGGTCACTGTAATTATAGAAATTGATATCTCACATCTTTTTGTCTTCACAAGATTTAGCCCTGATTCGCTCGAGTACGCATATCTCATTTGGGTTTTGCTAGAATCAAGGTATGTTGCTGATCCGTTGAAATCAATATATCAAGAAGTGATTTTTACATGGCAAATAGCCAGGTGCAAGTAAGTAATGAACCACCAGATTAGATCTACTCTTCTCTGGATCAAGAATTCCGGAAAAACGTCAGCGAGTTTTCGATCAGTCTTTGCACAGAGTAAAAGAAACACTTCAATAAAACACCGCGAACATTTCTCGAAGGTTCAATACATGACCGTTACCTTTCATTTCACTGGGTCATTTCATAGAGAACAACGGTAACAAAATAAAGTATTTTTTTACAAGATTCTTTAAAACAGATTATAAATTTCAATTTTCGGCATTTTCCGGGCGAACAGTAAGACATAGGGGCCATATGCCGATTTAGCAGCAGACCTGATGGCCGGATGTTGATTGATCTTCTGAGATGAACAGATAACAACTCGTAATTGTTTTCATCTCCCTTTCGGCTAATTAGCATTGGCCTTTGTTTTGTAATTCTGCTAATTATCTGAAAAAATGAAGCAATAAATTAAATGAAAATGAGAAAATATTAATTCCAAACAGCCTTTCAGTAGACGTTGACTTAATTTCTTACCAAGTTTTCTGGCAACTAAATCAACTTTTCACGCTGCCATGAGACATGCAAGAAGCTAAACTGTTATACACCTAATGACTCCACTGAAGCCTTGTTCAATGTCGGATCATTTAACCCGATAGGAACGGCCAAACGATTACGCAACTACCGGTCAAAAATTGGCCACAAACATCTGGCCGTATTGAAGGGTTCTGTAAATAAGAAAATGACTCAGGACTGAGTTTTTTTCAGTCCAGAATAAACTGGAAGAATAGACGAGGCTGCCGTCTAAACGGGGTAGCTGAAAGGCGGGTTTCTACTGAATAGCAGTTTGAAATGGCTTTCCTGGTTTGTTGTGCTCAAACACGACGAATCGTAGCTTACTACACGTGGACGCAAAATGCTGCGAGGGTAAAATTTTCCAAGTCTGATAATCGATAATTGTCGACCGCCGTGAACTTATTTTGTTTATTTTGTTTGTTTGTTTTCAGCGCTTATCGTTCGCTTTCTCACTCGAAGGTTTATTACGGAGTACGACCAAACACTTGGTATGTAGAAGGCATTTATTCATATGTCGATAAACAGCAAGTCGTACAAGTTCCCAAAGCCAGTCCAATAATGATTGCACTGGTACCCTGGTCCCAGAGGTTTGACTTGACCTTTCCCCGCATAAGACAGCCACGAGAGAGCCGCGAAGCGGGGCGAACAAAAAAAACGAGCTAAAAGCCAGTTGACATTATATGAAAGCTTGTTAGCAGACGTGTGGATGAAAACTACAGACTCTACTCAATTCTTGGAAACCTGACTAGGCTTTGTCAAACATCTGATTAGAAATGTACCGTCAGTTGTTTTTCATTTTTTTATTTACAATATTTTTGTTTGTCGTTTGTCCCCAGTTAGCTTAGCAGTGCTAAATATCATTGCAGTCCTGAGTAATTCTTTTAATTGAATCATTATTTTTTCATTCAACTGATCTAAAAAGGTTAAAGTAGCCCTCAGAGACAGACCTTTTTGAGTCGAAACGGAAGTCGTCAAAAGCCAAGTTTAGGTTAATCGCTCAAATACTGGGTTGATTCACCTTAAGCTAGTTTTCACCAGATGTGCACTGATGATAATGCTAACAAGTTTACAATGCGTTGTAAAACTCTTGGGCTTCAATTCTTCAATTCTTTTCAACCTGGCCCTCCTGGAATTTTCTAAGTTATCCCTTATAAACACATCGTCAAATAAGCCAATCAAAAGCGTTGTTTAAATGCGATATGAGTTTCAAATTCCCAATTTCTGAAACAGAGAAATAGCGGTACCTTCGGTAAATGTGAACTTAAGTTTTTCGACGATCAGCGAATGTTACCTGGGTGTGGAATGTTTTCCTTGAGAAAAAAAAGAGCTTATTACCTTGTCTCTAATCTGTGGCTAAAATCTTCTAACTCACTTCTTAAAGGATTGCGAACCACGAAAATGGCCGGAAAGATTATCTATCGCTTAAAAGTCTTTCTAGGCTTATGATAACAATCCTGAGAGATCCTCAGGTCAGAATTGCGAGTTTGGAACCTAAACAGATACAGATATTTTCTCTAAATCGTAATTTATGCACTAATTGGTTACTAACAAAACTTCACGTTTGACACAGAATCAACGTGGAGACATCACATGGAAGTCGACAATGAATACATCTATGTTGATTTGTTAGATACTGCCGGAGAGGTATGTCTTAAAGTTTACACGGAAACTATTTCAAGATAGTAATGGAACATAATAAATAAATAAAAACTAGGTCATTAAACAAGTACAAATGGTACGGTCTGTCTTCGCCCACAAATAGCAAAAGATAATCTCGGTGGGCGGAGTTACACGCAGTCTGTGACAGATGAACTAATCACATTAACAAATAAAATAGATGACAAAGAAATTACAAGAGCTTAAAACCATTAAGAATTACCAGTAATTATCAGCTGAGTACTGTCACAATACAACTGCTACAACAATATTAGATTAAAGGAACGCCGGAAAACAAGGTGACATGAAAACAAAAACAGGAGGACAAGAAGGTTAAGAAAGTCTAACAAAACTATGCTTCGTATACATAAATTATGTAAAATTTGCAATTATATGCAGAAGAATAGGCGTTTCAATATAATTATCCTCACCCTCCTTTATTGAGAGTAGCAAACAATGCACATGCTTTTTAAAGGCACTTTTAGGGAGTTGCCGAAATTTGTCGCGGTATAGGAATTCCAGAGTTTAGCTCCAAATCTGGCGAAAGACCTTTGTTTGGATGTGTGGAAAGCCTGAGCCTGGAGGAATGTTTTTGCTAAAATGCTCTCGTGTGAATTGCCTCGACCTGTTTGTCGCAAGAACCCCACAAATATTCTGGTCAGAAACATGTTACAAACAAAAGCTTACATATAACGTTGAATGAATGTTAACAGCAGCATAATTTGTTAATTAAAAACTCTGATAACTCGGCATGGTTTATTTGGTACAGACCCTCAGAATTCTCTCTGGGTGCATACTACACTGGAGTAATATTTCCACAAATCTCAGTAAACATCACGATCAGATAAAAACTCATGAAATACTACTTAAGTTTATAAAACTTATTTCTGATTGTTTTATTAAAATTAGATTGGTTTTTCCTCTTTCCAGAATTCAGAAGAGAAGCTAGACAGTTGCTTGACTCGTGGGGACATCTTTCTTGTTCTATACTCAATCACTGACCGCTTAAGTTTCGATGAAGCTGCTCGCATCGGAAGATATATCCGTGAACGGAAAACTAACGGAAACTCCGTGATGATAATTCTTATTGGGACAAAGAAAGACTTAGAACACTTCCGAGAAGTTGATGAAACGGAGGGCAGTGACTTATCGCAAGAACTAGAATGCCCTTTCTATGAAATTTCCGTTTCTTCAAGCGATGGCTACAAGGAAGTGTCAGACATGTTGTACGGCTCTGTAAAGCAGTATTTAAGAAATGACAAGAACGGTACTAGCGACAAGAGAAACCCACCGTCCTCTCTGACGAAGATGAAGGAAGAATTGATCAAACGAACCGGTTCTTTTCGGAGGAAATCAGTGTCGTTTTAAATCATTACAAGTAACAAGAAGAAAAATAAGATCGAGAGCGACACACACCGGCTAGGAGGGAGGAAC